>PVIC010003516.1:0-68550 GCA_004025085.1 Thryonomys swinderianus | reverse complement strand
TTTTTTTTTTTTTTGCTTTTTGGAGACAGGGTCTCGCTTTGTAGTTCAGGCTGGCCCTGAGCTCACTATGGTGCCCAGGCAAGCCGCCGCGAACTCAGCAATCCTCCTGTCTCTGCCTCCCGAGTGCTGGGATGACAGGCGTGAGCCACCACGCCCAGCATTATATGTGGTTACCGGGGATCGAACTCAGGTCCTTGCGTTTGCAAGGCAGACGCCGGAACCACTGAGCTAACCCTCCGGCCCAGAGACAGGCTCTAGTTTTGTAGTTCAGGCTGGCCCTGAACTCACTCTGTAGCCCAGGCAAGCCTCGAACTCACAGCAGTCCTCCAGCCTCTGTCTCCCGAGTGCTGGGATGACAGGTGTGAGCCACCACGCCCAGCACTGAGGGGTGTGGTACTGATTGCTGGTGGGTGTGGGTCAGCATACCCAGTATTGTTGCATGTAGTCACCAGGGATTGAATTTGGGACCTTGCGCTTGCGAGGCAGACGCCAGAACCACTGAGCTAAACCCGAGGCCCGACTGACATTTAATTGTGAGAGAGGGAGGGAGGGGTAACATCCAGTTCCGGGCGGTGAATTCAAAGGCAGGTGAAGGCCAGGTTGGACGAAGACTGCGGAGTGAACAGGCTGGTGTGAGCTGACACGCGTCGGGGCTGGGAGGGTGCCGGGCACCGTCGGGAAGAGGCGGGGCCCCGTGGGGAGGCGCCACCAGCTCCCCGAGGCCGGGTCTTCCTGACTGCTTGGGGGAAAGGGTCTGGCTACACCCTCGGGCTGAACTTGGACTCCTGGATTCTGAGGGCCCTTCTGCCTCAGTGTTGGGAGAGCCGGGCTCGCACACTGCGTCCCGCTGGCCCCTGACTCGGGGGCCATCAGGAGAGGCCAGCAGTCAGGCGCTCCGTGCACCGGAGCCGTGACTTCCAGGAGCTATTTCTGGGACAGTCCCATGTGCACAGGTGATTCGTGTGTGGCTTAGGGCACCGCTCAGGGACTTTGCCCTCGATGGGGGGCACTCCACAACCCCCCAAGCATGGACACAAAGGGACCGTTTTAACTTGCTGCATACTTTGATGCTCATGATCCCATTGGAGCTAGGTTTATCGTCTTGTTTTGTTCTGGTGCTGGGATTGAACCCATGGCTTTCCCACTGAGCTACATCCCCAGCTCTTTGATGAATGTTTAATTTTGAGACAGGGTTTCACCAAATTGCTAAATCACCCAGGCCAGGCTGGAAATTTCAACCCAGCGCTGTGTGGGACTAAAGCTGTGTACAGCTACCCCTGGCTCATTCGGGCAGCGCAGGCTCAGACCCCTTGTCTGCAGACACCTCCTCATCCACCTGAGTCCAGGTGAGGTCAGAGGCAGGGTGGACCAGGCCCCAAGCGGCCGTGCTCCCCGCCCCGCGGCTCCCTCGCCCTGGGCCGACCCTTCCTCTCCGCAGCGGACAACACCACCAACGACACCCAGCACGAGCGGCGCCAGGGGCCCGGCTGCACCCACCAGGACGAGATGCTGAACCTGGGCTTCACCGTGGGCTCCTTCCTGCTCAGTGCTGCCACGCTGCCCCTGGGCATCCTCATGGACCGCTTCGGCCCGCGGCCCTTGCGCATGGTGGGCAGGTGAGGCGGCCGGGCCGGGCTGGGCGCCGCGGGCCCGGGGTCTTGGTCCGCACCCAGCTCCTGTGTCCCCACAGCGCCTGCTTCGCGGCGTCCTGCGCCCTCATGGCTGTAGCCACCCAGGACACAGAAGGTGAGCCGCTGGGCTCCGCGGGAGGAGAGGGCGGGCAGAGCTCGCAGCGAGTGCCCCGGCCCACGGCTCTGCTGTCCCTCCCAGTCCTGTCCCCACTGATCTTCCTGGCGCTGTCTCTGAACGGCTTCGCTGGCATCTGCCTCACGTTCACTTCACTCACCGTGAGTGGCACCCCGGCCCGGCTGGGGGTGGGGAGGGGCGCCGTGGGGTGCGGCAGTGGGGGCGGGGTGGGGCGTGCCCGCCTGCATGGGACTCCATGCGCGCGCGTGCAAGCTCCCATACTGACCCCTGCGTGTGGCCGAGGGCACTCGGGCACCCAGGCTCCGCACGCAGGACGCTGGTCACCTGGCCCTCTCTTCCAGCAGCGTCGTTTGGGTCAGGGGCACGACGCCCGGCGCAGTGAGCTAGTCAGTTAGGCTGGGCTCGCGCAGCAGAGGGGAGAACTAGCCAGCCAGTGGGGGGCCTGCGACGCGGGCTCTGCTTGGGCAGAGCCCCCCAGGTGTGAGGGCGTGCCTCAGCGTGTGTCCACGCTGAGTGCCAGAGTGAAAGGGCACAGGAGAGGGGAGGGACGGTGCTGTCCGGCCTGCTCAGCGTTGTTTATCTCCGATGCGGCCGAACTGGGCGTTTGGCTGAATTTCTCCTCACACAGCAGCGCCTTCAATTCCAGCTGCGGACATTTCACAACTCTGAGGAAGCAGATCCTTGGCCACCTGCCCCTCTCCGCAGCTGCCTCAGCCTGTGGAACTTGGCTCAGCTCCCTAAGTCCTTTCTCCCTCCCTTGGGATTGACCTCTGACCCTGCCCTGTCCAGCCCGCGGCGGCTCTGCCCACCGCTGTAATCTCAGGCCAAGAGTAGGGCTCGGTGGTGGCCCCGCCCACCCTCTAGACCACGCCCCTAAGGCAGCCCCGCTCCCAGCTATAATCCCTAGCCAATGCTAAGGCCTGACGCTGGCCCCGCCCGCCCCACCCCTCGGAGGCCCCGCCCCTACTGCCGCCCCCAAGCCCACTGGCCATAATGTAGCCAATGCCAAGGCCTGGCGCTGGCCCCGCCCAGCCCCACCTCTCACTGGCCCGGTCACCAGTTGCTCCTGTCCAGCTGGGACTCCCATTTACACACAGTGCCACCTGGGTGGATGCCACCTGCTACCCCCGCGCACCTGGCGTACCAGTCTCGTCCTTTCCACAGCGCTGGGTGACAGCATGCCCACCTGGCATTCTTCCCTGGTGTCCTTGGCCATGAACCTGGCAGAACTGTGGCGCAGGGCGTCGCTTCCTTTCTGTTCTGCGTTTAGTCACCTTCCCTCTCAGAGCTATCTGCGTTCCCTCTGCTGAGCCTCAGTTTCCCCTGGAGGGAGGCGGTGGGGCTCTGTGTGGCGTCTAAGGACCTACCCAGCTGTGAGATGCGGTGACCAGGGGAGGTTGGTGGGCTGGCAGGCTGGCCAAGGGTGTGGGGACTTGCGTTCCAGCCTCCGTGGGATCTGACCGGGTCCCACCGTGGGCTGTGGGGCCCCCAAGAGGGTCAAGGGCACAGTGAGAGGCAGAGTCAGGGACCGCAGTCTCGGTAGGGCCGGTGTGGGGGAGCTGGTCTTCCATGCTGACACTGAACTGGGTGCTTCTTCCCCGCCTGGCTTTGGATTTCTCATCTGTGACACAGTCGGCACAGTGTAGAGCAGCGTTTCTCAGGGCCGCTCCGTGAGGGCTGGGAGCGTCACGTGACCCAGGACTCGGGCGGGACTGGCTGATGGGTGGCGTGCCTGCCGGAGTCCCTGGTCCCGGGAGCCCAAGTGGACAGGCGCCCGTAGACTGCTCCCTTGGGTGACCCAAGGACGCGCAGCGAGCAGCTTCCGTCTGGTAGTCCGTGGCGGGGGCAGCGTCTGGCGCCCAGTGGGTTTCCTGGGCCAGCATACCTGGTGTCCTGGCTGTCCTGGGGGCAGGGGAGCCCCTGGGGGTGCGGGGCAGCCCTGCTCACGGCTCTTCCTCCCCAGCTGCCCAACATGTTCGGGAACCTGCGCTCCACTTTCATGGCCCTCATGATCGGCTCCTACGCCTCCTCTGCCATTACCTTCCCAGCGATCAAGGTACGGATCTTGGGGGCGGCGGGTCCCCTCCCACCTTTGTCGCCCCTGCCCTTTCCCCCAAGGCTCCCTCTGCTGTCTCCTGCCTCTGGTTCCCTCTCTGATCTGTTACTCTTGGGTGGGGGTGTTGAGGGGGTTGCTTCTCGGTGTCTTGAACAAAGAAGTAAGCGGGAGACTGGGAAAGAGCAAAAAGCCAGTTTATGGAACAAGGAATAACAAAGAGAAGGAGCTGGGCGTGGCAGTGCACGCTGCGGTCCCAGCACTGGGGAGGCTGAGGCAGGAGGATCATGCCAGTTTGAGGCCAGCCTGCGCTAATTGTAAAGCCCTGACTCGAAAAAGAAAAAGAAATTAAAGAAGTACGTGAAAGAATCAGGTTTAGCGCACAAGGCGGGAGTGGGCCAGTGAGAAGCGCTCACGCCTCTGGACAGGCAGGGAGTCTCTTAGGGTCCTGGGGTGCACAGGGTCTGCCTGGTGCAGCCCAGCCCAAGCGGTGCGGTTGACCACACGGATTTTAGGGGACGTGACTTGGGGTCCAAGCCAAGGTGCTAAGAAGGGCGGATCTAGGCCGAGGCGGCGGGCTTTGGGGTGTGCGTGTGGCGGGGCCTGAGTGGACGGTGGCTCGCCTGCTGGTGTTCTGGCCCTTGTGCGTGGGCGTCCTGGCCCCATGCTGTCCCGCTGGCCCCAGTCCCATCGCTTTCTGTGGCTTCCCCGTCCCCCGCGCCTCCTGTCTTGACCCCTTCAGCATCAGGGGCTCCCAAGGTGGGTCCTCGGGGCACCCAGCCGCCCCTCACCTGCCCCCAGGGAGCCCACGGAGGCCGAGGCCGCCAAGGGGCTCTGCTGCTTGTCCCGAACAGGGCAGCCCGGAGTTCGTGGCATGGCTGCCCGAGCCTCATGTCCTTGACGCTGTCAGAGCCGCCTTCATCCTGGCTCGCCCGTCCGCATCTTGTGCCAGCGCCACTGCGCCTTGGGTGCCCCTTGTTCGGGGCCCCATGGATGTCTGGCAGGGCCTCCCTTTGGGGTGCGGCCCGAGGCTGAGGCTGCAGCTGGGCAAGTCTGTCCCTGAGGGGACTGGGCTCGCAGTAGCTGTGGACACTGGGGCCGCGCCACCCTGGGTGCCTGTGGCTGGGTGCCCACCCTCCTGGCAGTGGGGCTGGTGTGTGGCACTGTCTCCGGGAGCTGCTCTCCCTGGCGTTAGGCCTGGTACAGCTTTGGTGACTCCTCCCCAGCCCCCCGACAGGGATCCTCTGGGAAAGGGGGCTGAGCCTCACCCTGATGGGTTTGCCACTGCCCACGGGTGCCATGCAGGGGCAGGGTAAACACACCGGGCCTGGCGAGCCTGGCCCTCACTGTCCTCCACGCATGACATGAGGTCACATTTCTGCTGAAAATAAACACGAACCTCTACAGCGTCACAGGCAAAGCCTGCGTGCTGTTTGACAAAGGACATCCAGGCCAGGAGGCAGCCATGCCAGCATCGGGGCACCGGTCTGCCCTTCCTGAGGGGTTTCAATGCGGGAGGCAGAGGCAGGCTGCAGTTTAGGGCCCGACCCTGTCCCTGGCTTTGGTCTCCTGTTGTCTGCACATGGGGTGGCAGAGACGTGGGGCCCGTGGCCCCTCCCGGCTGGCACAGGCTCAGCGGCCTCCTCACGCCTGCCCATCTCGCAGCTCGTCTATGATGCCGGCGTGCCCTTCGTGGCCATCATGTCCACCTGGTCTGGCCTTGCCTGCCTGATCTTCCTGAACTGTGCCCTCAACTGGCCCTCAGAGCCCTTTCCCGCCCCGGAGGAGGTGGACTACTCGTGAGTGGCCGGTAGGGCGCGGCAGCAGAGGGGACCCCAGCCCCACAGGCCCCGCCTCTGGTGCGCGGGGCGGCCCATGCCCGGCTCCTGGCCTCTGGGCCAGCTTGCAGGGCCACAGTGACGCTCCTCTCCAGGTTTGGAGGAGGGTCAGAACAGGGGACCCCAAAGAGAAGGTGCAAAACCCTTGGCACCCCAGGTGCCTCGAGGGAGGACTCCCCAGCCCCAACTCCGTTCAGCAGGGCAGCAGAGACACAGCTGGGCACTGGGGAAGTCCTATGGCCGTCACGTGCTCGGTGCCAGGTGTGCCCGCATGGTACTTAGTCTGGAGCTGTCTCTGTGCCATGCAGAGACTGATGCGAAGGGCTGAGGGTGCAGGAGCCCGCGGCGCAAGCTCGGGCCTGGCCGGTCTGGGTGGACGTCCTCCACGGCCGCGCTCACCCGCGGTGTGAGTCCGACAGCCCTGCCCAGCGCGCTCGGCTCCACCGGCTGTGCTGGGCTAGAGGCTGGGACGAGTTTGTGCCCGCAGGAGGGAGATCACGCTGGCCGGGCCGGGCCTGGACCACAAGAGCACGGGTGACCGCCTCCGGGGCCCGCCGCTGAGCCCAAAGGCGCCCAGCCTGGAGGAGGGAGCGGACGCCTTCCTCCCAGCCGCGGAGGGGCGCGGCGCCCCCCGGAGCCCGCCGGAGAGTGAGTGTCACGGGGCGGGCGTGGGCGCGGTGACCCTCACCCCCTGCGTCTGGGCGCAGCGCGCGCCTACGGGTGGGGCGTCCACGCCGGAGACCAGGCGGGCTCAGTCTCGGGGGCTCCGCCCGGTGGGCGGGGGGAGCCAGGGCCGCTGCGGGCCAGGCTGTGGAAGCGGCAGCTCCAGTGCGCTCCGGGCGGGACCTGGTGCTCAGCGCCCCCTGCTGCCCGTGAGCGGAGCCGCGCCCACCCGCCGGGCGCCTTTATGGGTCCTGCTCCCCTGCACCAGGCATCCGCCCCAAAGAGAAGGCGCTGGAGGGCAGGGCAGGCCTGGGGCGGTCAGCCCCGCTGCACCCCTAGGACGGTGGCTGAGGGGGAGGATCGCCGGCGTCCAGCCTGGGCAGCATAGCAGGATCCCATCGAAGGCAGACTTGTACCACGCCCAGGGTCGTGTCTATACCGAGGGGCACGGGCTTCTAAAAGTGAGATAGAGACGAGCTGGCCAAGCTGGGCATGATGGTGTATGCCTGTCACGCCAGCACCTCAGGAGGCTGAGGCAGGAGGACCCCAGGTTTCCAAATTCGAGCCCAGCCTTTGGACGTCGCTCGGGGTGGGCCCGGGCAGGGGAAAGGAAAGATCTGGGACCCGGGCAGTCTCTGTGCCCCAGGACCTGTGCCCCTCCATAAGAGCCTGCGCTCCCCCATCTTCCTGTGGAGTCTGCTCACCATGGGCGTCACGCAGCTGCGCATTATCTTCTACATGGCTGCCATGAACAAGATGCTGGAGGCTCTGGTGGTGCGGCGCCAGGAGCATGGTGAGCGGGAGCCCGCCCAGGGTGGGCAGCGCCCTGCCGCGCACTCACCGAGGCCTCCTGTCTGCCCACAGACACCGGTGAGCGGCGACACGAGGCGGCCGAGACAGGTAGGCACGCCCGGCGCGGCCCGGCCCGGCCCAGGGGGGCGAGGCCCAGCTGCAGGCGCGTTGCTGTCCCCCCAGTCGGGCTCTACTCCTCCGTGTTCGGGGCCGTGCAGCTGCTCTGCCTGCTGACCTGCCCCCTCATCGGCTACGTCATGGACTGGCGGATCAAGGACTGCGTGGATGCCCCGGCCAGACGTGACGTCAGGTGACCTGCGCAGAGGGGGGAAGGGTTCCTTCCCTGTGCTGCATGCGTGGCTCTCATTCCCTGGACCCTGCCCAGAGGGTTTCCTCTCCGTTTTACTCGTGGGTAAACTGAGGCTCTGGGGCATGGCTGTTTTAGGAATAAGAACAGCTAGCTGGGTACGGTGGTACATGCCTGTCACCCCAGCACTTGGCAGGCTGAGGCAGAAGGGTCTCTGTGAGTTCAAGTCCAGTCCAGGCTACATACTGGGGACCTTTGTCAAAAAACAAAAGAAAAAAAATACAAAACAAATGAAAAACTGAAGAAGAGCTGGTGTTGGTGCTGGCTGGGCCCAGGTGGTCTTCCTTGGTCCGGTAACAGCAGGGTGTCCATGTCCTCACGCAGGGACAGATCTCAGCTGTCTCGGCTACCACTGCTGTGTAACGAGTCGCCCCACTGCTGCAGGGACGCCTGGGGGAAGGGCTGCTGGGTGGGGCTCTGTGCCAGCACCGCAGAGCAAAGCAACACAGAACATCACCTCATCGTGCCATGCTAGGAACCTTGGAACCATCTAGCCAGCCTTTCTGCCTCAGTTTTCCCTCTCTGGCTGTGCCAGGGCTGCAGTGATCCTAGATGTGGCATCAGGGAAGGCAGAGGCCACAGGAGCTTTTCCGATGGGTCCCTGCAGCGACACTTCACTTATGCTGCTCTCTGCCTCTCAAAGGGCCCTGGGTAATGTGGGGGCGGGGCCTCATGGTGGGCTTCCAGGAGGACTTCTCTTTCACCCTGGGATTTGAGCACAGGGCCTTTTTTTTTTTTTTTTTTTTTTTGAGACAGGGTCTCACTTTGTAGTTCAGGCTGGTCCTGAGCTCACTGTGTAGCCCAGGCAAGCCTCAAACTCAGCAATCCTCCTGCCTCTGCCTCCTGAGTGCTGGGATGACAGGTGTGAGCCACCATACCTGGCATTGTTGTATGTGGTTACCGGGGAGCTAGGCAGACGCTGGAACCACTGAGCTAAATCTCGACCCATGAGCGCTGAGCCTTTGCACAGACCTACAGTGCTGTGCTCTCCTTCTGTATTTTTTATTCTGAGACAGGATCTCCCTAAGTCACTAAGTTGCCCAGGCTGGGGTGACACTTGGGACCTTCTTGCCTCAGCCTCGAGAGGGCCAGGATGACAGGTGTGTGCCACCCGCCCAGCTTGCCCTGGACAGTCTGTTATCTATGGCAAGGCTCCTGAACCTGGATTTTAAAATTCATGCTCCTGGGCTGGAGATTTAGCTCAGTGGTTCCAGTGCCTGCCTAGCAAGTGCAAGGTCCCTGGTTCGATCCCCAGTAACCACATACAACAATACCAGGCATGGTAACTCAATGCCCACTGGCAATCAGTACCACATAGCACAATGCTGGGCATGGTGGCTCATACCTGTCATCCCAGCACTGGAGAGGCAGAGGCAGGAGGATTGCTGAATTCAAGCCTTCCCTGGGCACCACAGTGAGCTCAGGGCCAGCCTGAACTACAAAGCGAGACCCTGTCTCAAAAAAAAAAAAAAAAAATCACGCTCTTGTGTTCAAGAGCCAGAGTTGGGGGAAAGGTTTTCTGCCCACCAGCAGGGGCCGGGGCAGGAGCCAGGGAGCCATAGGGGAGGCTGAGGCACAAACCATGACTTCCGGTTTTCCCCAGGGATGGGGCAGTCACGCCTACCAAGCTGCGCTACTGCAAGACCCAAAAGCTCAGCAACGCCATCAACGCCTTCACACTGACCAACCTGCTGCTTGTGGGCTTTGGCATCACCTGCCTTATTGACAGCCTGGCCCTCCAGGTACCTACCCTCCTGGCCAGCCATGCGAGCCTGCCCACGTGGGCTGGCACTGCTGGCAGCACTGGGGATGGAACTCGGGGTCCTCTCCCCGAGAGCCACACACCTAGCCCGTTTTCTTCTGAGATGGCCTCACTGTGTTGCCCAGTCAGGCCCGCTGAGCTTGTGACCCTCCCACCCCAGCCCCCCAGCGCGCGAGGGTGACAGAGGTGAGGTCCCCAGTGCCCGATCTCTCTCCTCTCGCCTTCCGGTTTCAGTTCGTGACCTTCCTGCTGCACACTGTGGTCCGAGGCTTCTTCCACTCCGCCTGCGGAGGCCTGTACGCTGCAGTGTGAGTGCTGGCAGCCGCCGTCCCGTCTCCTCCTCGCCTGCCTCCTGCGAGCCGGTCTTGGAGGCCAGGATGTCTGCCATCCGCCCCCACCCCCGCGAGTCCTCAGGGTCATTTTCTGCCCGGACCGTCGTGAGCCCACCCCAAAGCCTATTGTCTTTTTGGTACTGCGGGTTGAACCCGGGGCCTTGGCACCAAACTACATGTCCAACCTTTGAAACATTTTGGCAAAATCGAGGCAAGGTCTTGCTAAATCAGCAAGTCGCCCAGGCTGGACTGTAGTTTATGGTCCTCCCGCCTCGGCCTCCGCGCTGGGGTACCAGGTGTGCGCGTGCAGCCGGCCTGGTTCTGTTCGTCGCTTCCTTTCCAGCCTCCGAAGCCTGCCCAGCGCCAAGCAGGGCCGGTGACCCTTCCTGGGCAGGACAGTGGCCAGTGGCCGGACAGGCCTTGAGCCCTGGGCATGAGGAGCCGGGGGGGGCGGCACGGTCCGGCCCTGACACGGGTGCCCACGGTCTCCAGGTTCCCGTCCAGCCACTTCGGGACGCTCACCGGGCTGCAGTCGCTGGCCAGCGCCGTGGTCGCCCTCCTGCAGCAGCCCCTCTTCATGGCCATGGTGGGGCCCCTGCGCGGGGAGCCGTTCTGGGTGAGAGCCGGGCCGGGGCGGGAGAGGCAGCCACGCCTGTCACCCGGTGCTCGGGGCCGAGGCGGAGGATCGTAGGCCCCAGCCCTGCAGAGCGCTTGGCGAGGGGTGCGCAGGCGCCGGGTCCGGTCCCCGGTGCTCCCCGGAGCCAAACCCAAACGACCCGGCAGGGCTCTGGCTCTTCGTTCCGCGGAGACGGGGTCCAGCCGTGCAGCCCAGGCTGGCGGTGCACTCACGGTACAGCCGGCTGGCCCGGAACCGCCTGCCGCAGCCGAGCCAGCCCCAGGGTCCCATCTCAGGAAAGCTCCGTGTGGTGCTCCAGTCCTGGGACCCCGGACTCAGTTTCCCTCTCCGCTGCAGGTGAACCTGGGCTTGTTGCTGGTCTCGCTGCTGGGTTTCCTGCTGCCTGCCTACCTCTCCTGCTACCGGGCCCGGGTCCGCAGGGAGCTGGCTGCGCAGGGCCCCGGCCTCAAGGCGGCGGCCTGAAGTCCAGGACCCGAGGCTGAGGCCGAAGCCGCCCGGGCTTGTGAGCACCGGGGCCAGGCGGTCAGGGCCCAGCGCCCAATGCCCAACAGCGCCTGTGCCACCTGGCGGGACCAGAGCAGGGAGCTCTGTCCTGCCCTTGCCGTGGGAGAGCACCGTGGCCGTGTCCCCACGGCCGGGCCAGCGCCTGGTGTTTCTTGGGTCTGGGAAGAAGGATGACTGAAGTGCCAGACGCAGGGGTGGTGCCCAGGCTTCCCACCCCCCGGGCTGAGCCTCCTCATCTTCAAACTTGGCACAAATGCTGAGTTTTCTGTTAGACTATTCACATTTGCTTTTTGAAACAGGGCCTCACTCTGTGGCCCAGGCAGGTCTCAAACTCCTAGCGACCCTCCCGCCTCAGCCTCCAGAGGGCTGAGCTCACCCCAGACTCCTGCGGACTCAATGGCAGCCAGGATCTGTGACCACCGGGTCCGGGATGTGCGGGGCTCTGTGCCCAGCAGGTGGCACCGCGTCACCCGCGGGGACGAACCCAGGTGGAGGGTGGAGGCTTCCACGCCCCCAGCAGGCCCACGGCCCCGCCCCACCTAGCTAGGCCCGGCGGCGGCGTCGAGGCTGACCCCTCGGCCCCGGGTAGGGCGGCACCCTCCGGCACGGGGCCTGCTGAGGGGGCTGGGCCGGCGGAAGCGAGCACAGCCGTGTTTGTCGCGGCGCTGCCGAGCGGAACAGATGGCTGGGGGAGGAGGGGTGCGGGGGCCGGAGGATGAGGAACGAGGAATTTCGACGCCCGAGTCTCCCGGGAGAAGACCCCTCCCGTCTCCCGCAGCGAGGGCGCGGGCGACGCCGGCCTCGTCCAGGCCCCTCGCGCGGCGCCAGCCCCGGCGCGCGCCCCTCGCGGTCCACCGCGGTCCGGCCGCGGGTCGAGACGGCCGAGCCTCCGGTCGCACGGTCGAGGGGCGGCGGGAGGCGGCGCTCGGGCTGGGCGCGAGTTCAGGGATGCAAATAGCAAAGGGAGAACGTGTTAATTGGAACTTTATGCAGATGAGCCGAGGCGGGAGATGGGAGCGAGCAGGTCGGGAGGACGAGGGCCCCGCCCCGGAGCGAGGGGACCGGCCCGCACCCCGTCCAGGGCTCCGTAGCCTGCAGGCTCCGCCGCGGCCCCGCCCCCAGCGCCGGCGCTTCGCGTGTTCCGCGCCCACCTCGGCCGCACGCCGGAGACCCGCCTGTGCTGTCCACTGAGCCGGCCCGGGCCACTGTTCCTCCTGCGCGACCACCCCAGCCCGGGGCCACCGACCATGCCCCCAGCTCGGGGTGCACTGGCCATGGGGCGAGAGGGGGACAGGAATCTTCCCTGCTTGCGAGGCTGAGGCAGGAGGGTCCCCGCGAGATCCAGGCCAGCGTACCAGAGCACGTTTCAAAAACGAAACGGAAGAACGAAGTTGGGGATCAAGGAGGGAGGCCACCAGGTCCCCCGCGAGGCCCTGCACAGCGACCCGGACACCCGCGGCCCCAGGTCCGCGTCGGGGTCTGGGGCACCTGCCACGCCCGGCGCGGTGTAAAGCTGCGTGCGAAGCCTGAGCCACTGGTCCTGGGCGCCCGATTCCGGCCTCGAAGCGCTGTCGCGAGCAGAGGTCGGCGTTGGGACCCCCCCGCCCCGCGCCCTGAGCAGCTTAAGGGCTTAGGCCGGGCATCTGGCGTCCACACCCGCCGATGCTCGCGCGCAGCTCGGCGAGCAGCCCGCGGTTCCCCGCGTGGCCGGCAGGGGGCGCGGGGTCCGCTCGGGACCAGGGGTGACCCCTGCGTGGGCGCCGTGGGGCAGCGGGCCTGGGCCGGGGGCCTGAGGGCTGCGGCCCAAGACAGGCTCCCGAGCGTGGGGAGACCGAGCAACCGGGCAGCACCGCAGCCTGGTCGCGGGGCTCCGCGCGTGGGGCCAGCGGAAGCTGGAAGGTCCCGCGTGCCCGGCAGCCCTCTTCCCGTCCGCCGTGGGCAGTAGGGAGCCACGGCGGGTGTGGAGCGGCACCGGGACTGGCGCACGCTTTGGTGTGTTCGAGTCGCCGCGGGCGGGTGGGGCGGGAGGCCGGGCGGGGGCGGAAGTCCCGGCGCGAGGTCGCCGCCACAGCCCTTCCGCCGCAGGCGCGAGGTGACGGCGGGCGCTGGGACGGGGAAGCCGGGGACGGACCGCGGCCAGCAGGGGCCGCGAGCGGAGTGCGCGGAGCGGAGGAGGGGGTGCTGCACCCGGCCGAGCCTGGAGCGCCGCGCGAGGGGCGGGGCCCGGGGCTCTGTTCCCCTCGCGCGCGCCCCGCGGAGCCGGTGGGGTTGGGCTGGTGGCTTTGAACGCCGCCGCTAGTGCAGGCGCCGCTGTGGGAATCTGGGTCGGTGGGGGGCCGGGGTCGGTTTCGGCGCCGTGCTGCGTGCTCGGGCGGGGGCGGCCGGCACGTGCGTGTGTGCGCGCGCGTGTCCGCGCGTGGGTGCGCACGTGCCGGCGGCGGGGTCCGTCCGGGGGCGGCGGCTCCTTCCCGGCTCGCTCCCCGCCCCCTCCCGCTCCGCCGCTCCAAATAGCATCTGGTCCTGAGCTTGGCCATGAATATTTCAGGCGCTAATTCCTGACCCGGAGGGCTGCGCGCTTTCCCAGCAGGCCGTCCTCCTGCTCCTCTGCCGGCTCTGCCTGCCTCGGCCTCCAGTCCCACTGGGAGCACAGCGGGCGGGGGCGCGGCCCAGGGCCCACGGACTCCCGGGACTGGCAGCGGCTCCCAGCAGCCCCCTCTGGGCCTCGCGGACTCCCTCCTCCCCGCCTGGCCTATCAGCCCAGCACTCTTGGGCGGCTGAGGCAGGACGGTCGCTGCTTCCAGCCCAGCGGGGCACCTGGCGATTTGGCAAGACCCTGACTGAGAATTTAAAAACAGAAGTTAGGAAGGGCCGGGAGTGGTGCATCCTCAGCATTCAAGGCAACCTCAACCCCAGCTGCCAGCTCACCGGGGTCTCGGCGGCTGTCCCCACGCACCGCGGCCCTCCGGCCTCCTCCCCTCCCAGGCTGGAGGGTGGCGCCGCTCGTCATTTTCCAGGGCCGGAGGTTGGGTCGAGGGCCACACCTACCCTCCTTCCTGCTTTTGAGGCAGGGTCTCGCCGAGGTGCCCCGGGCGGGGCTCAACGTCGTGGCCCCGCCGCCGCCTCCCAGAGAGCCGGGTGGGCAGGCCTGCGCCACCTCGCGAGAGCCTTAACCCTCGTCCTTGGCCTCTCCGCGCACCCCGTGGGCTGGCCGGGACACGGGACGCCCGGCCCACCTCCCCGCTGGGGCCGGCTTCTCCGGCCGAGTCCGCCTCTGATGGCTGCCACACTAGAGCCAGACTGGCGCCCCGCGACGGCCGAGCACTTGCAGGCCCGGCCTCCTCCCCGAGTGGTCTGACGTCAGAGGCCCGCCGGGGCTGGGGTCCCCACCGGGCTCCAGCCCCGGGATAAACTCAGACTCGAGGCCCCCGGCGTATCTCCGCCTCCCAGTCCCGTGTCGCAGTCGGCATAAGACCTCCTCCCTCTTCTCACGTCTTGAGCCCCAAACAATCTTCCAGGAGTAAAATAATAGAATTTTTAATAAATTTTTTTCCCCAAACAACGTCTTCTGATCGTCGGCACCGCACAGGGGCCGTGGCGGAGAGGAAAGCTCTCGCGGGGGCCCTGGGAGGTGTCCGGGATAGAATCAGGAGGACAGCGCTCCTCCGGCGGGTGCGGGAGGCCAGGGCAGGCCGGGCGCAGCGGGGTCCGGGCCGCCTGGCCCTCGCGGGGACGCCCCTTTGGGGACGCCCAAGGCTGTGCTGGTGGAAGGTGCTCTGCGGACAGCAGCTCCCGGGGTCCCCAGCCCCGGGACAGGGACGGCGCCGACGGCTGGAATCCGCGCCGCGCCGAAGGTCAACTGAGGCAGCGAGCCAGGGCGCCAGGCCGCGGCCGTCAGAGGTGCTGCGGCGCCAGGACGAGCAGGCAGAGCAGCGGGGCGCGCAGCAGCACGGGGGCGCGCCCGGGGCCCCGCGAGTCCGGGGGCGCGCGGCACGTGGGTCCCGGGCAGGCGCGCCCGCCGCCGTAGCCGCCCCAGTAGTCGTCCTCGGTGGGCGCGTCCCCGTCCGCGTCTCCGGTGTGGCGCCCGCGCGCGTCCGCGTCCTCGGCCGGGAGGTCGCGCGCCAGCGTGGCGGGGGGCGCGGGGGGCGCCCCGGGCTCGGCCACACCGTACAGGTGGTTGGACGAGCTGTTGACGCGCGCGCGCCCGCCGCCCGTGCCCGCGCCGCCCGGCCTCGGGCCCGCCGGGCACGCGCGGAAGTCGGCGTCGCGCAGCGCGCGCAGGTCGCGACCGCGGCGCTCGGGCGGGGTGGCGCACGTGACGTCGGAGCTGGACACGCGCGCCCGCTGGAACCAGGCCCAGAGCGGGCGCGCTCGGCAGTCGCAGGCCCAGGGGTTCGCGTTGAGGCGCAGGAACTCGAGCGCAGGCAGGTCGGCCAGCGCCTCCCCGGGCAGCGAGGCCAGGCTGTTGTTGAACAGGTAGAGGATAGTGAGGCGGCCCAGGCCGCGGAAGGCCGCGCGGTGCACGCCCTGCAGCCGGTTCGCGTGCAGCAGCAGCCGGTCCAGCGCGCCCAGGCCGCGGAACACGTGCTCCGTGAGCAGCCGCAGGCGGTTCCCGTGCAGGAACAGGTGGCTCAGGTTGGCCAGGTCCGCGAACAGGTCATCCTGCGGGAGAGAGGGAGCTGACCTGAGCGGGCGCCGGGCTCCGGGTCCCGGGCGAGTCCTGCCCGCCCAGTCCGCCGGCGAGGGACCCCGCGGACGGCGATGCTGACCAGAGAAATGACTGAAGGACACGACGCCCCTCACGGCCCGCCCCCGACCCCCTGTCCGGCCGCTCCCCGCAGCAGCTCTGGCGTCCTCTTTCCTGAGGGTCCTTAGCTGCGCCGTCCAGGCCTCCTCCATGTGCTGAGCGGATTGAAAATGCTTCTGTTTTAAGGTCGTTTTGACCTTGTAGCAGAGCAGGAAGTCACACGACGCCGGATCCCGTGACTGAGTGGGCGTGGACAGAGCGTCCTGCTCCAGGGCAGCAGCAGTCACCGTGTTTCTGATCACGCCTCAGGAGGGAGGACTCCGGAGCTGCCGCGGAAGGGGCAAGAAGGGCGGAGTGCGCGTTTGAAGCCAGGGGCGGACTTTGATGGAGATTCACGGCCATGTGTCTTCGGCTGTAGTAAAATTTAAGCACGCCCTGTCGTTTTGGACCAGCCTTTCTATCTGCCGAGAACCGCGTGTCAGACCAGCGCAGACAGAGGCTGGGCCCTGCCTACCTGAGACACCCACTTAGCACGGGAGACTGAGCTGCACCCACTGGCAGGAGGCTGGGTCTTCATTATTCCAGCTGATAATTAGCAAACTGAGTCTTGGACGAGAAGCACTTTGCTGAAGGTGAGGAACCATCAGCGCCTCCCGAGAGAGTGCAGGGCCCGGCGCTGCTGCTTCTAGTGTCTGCGGGAGGCGTAGCAGTAGCAGCGGGAGTAGCAGTACGACGGCTTGACTAGCCTGTCAGAAAGCCTACTATGTGCCGGGCGCGGTGGCTCACGCCTGTCAGCCCAGCTCTCAGGAGGCAGAGGCAGGAGGATTGCTGAGTTCGGGGCCAGTCTGAGCTACATAGTGAGCTCAGGACCAGCCTGAACTACAAAGCGAGACCCTGTCTCCAAAAAAAAGAAAAAAGAAAACCTGCTATGACTTGTTCTTTTTAAACAGGACCTTGCTATGTGACCCAGGCTGGTCACTAACTCGTGGAGATCTTCCTGCCTCAGCCTCCCGGTGCTGGGTTTACAGGTGTGCACCACACCCAACCTGAGGAGAAAACCTGAAATCGGAAACTTCCAAAGTCTGAAACTCTGAATGTAGTTCTGAAGCACAAGTGTAAAACACGTACTAGAAAATGCCACTGCACGCTGCTTCGGGCTGTGCAGAGTGTGGTGCTGTCGGGTCCCTGCACACACCCACCCGCCCTCTGGGGGGCGTCACCCGATGCCCTGGCCAGAAGCTCTCTGTGCTGTCTTCACGGAGCCATCCAGCGGGCTCCAAAGGGAGCCGCTCTGTGTACTTGGGCCCAGACTCCGGAAGGGGAGCCAGGCTGTTGGGGCGTCAGGCCGTGCTGCCCCCGGACCCCAGTGCCCTGCCCCGGGGTAGCCCTGGGGCCCAGCACGGCGAGGCTCAGATGGAGCCATTCATGGCAGATGGCATGAAGCCATTCATGGCAGATGTGCTCAGCCCTGCCAACAACAGTGACTGTGCTCTTCAACAAAAGTGGGTGTCGTGGGCATGGTTGTTATCCCAGCACTCGGGAGGCTGAGGCAGGAGGATCACAGCCAGTTTGAAGTCAGCCTGGGCTAGTAGTGAGTTCAAGGACAGTTTGAACTACAGAGCAAGACCCTGTCTCAAAAAACACCAAAGACTAGCTGGGTGTGGTGGCTCATGCCTGTCAGCCTAGCACTCGGGAGGCAGAGGCAGGAGGATTGCTGAGTTCAAGGCTTGCCTGGGCTCCATAGTGAGACCCTGTCTCAAAAAAAAAAAAAAAAACCAAAGCACTAAAGACCAAACTCTCTCAGCAGAGCTGTGTGAGGAGAGGTCCCAGCCTGCTCTGCGAATCACATGTTCCTGAAGGTTTGGTCGGAGAAGGCGGGTGAGTTCTGCCCCTTCTAGCTGTGGGATGTCCCACCTTGACCTTGTTTTCCAGAAAGGCTCCGCCCCCAGACGCGTGGAGGCCAGTGTTAGATAAGCTTTTCTTCTTCCCACACAGTATCCTATGATGCTCACCGGAATCCAAGCGCTATCTCAGTGTTTTACAGCTCATTCATGTGTTTAAGCTCAGTCCCATGCAGGCAGGGTGCCTGCCCTGCCTGAGGCTCTCTTTTACAGATGGGTAAACTGAGGTCCAGGTTAAAGAATAAGATGCATTCTGGCTGAATGTGGTGGCACACACGTGTGATCCCAGCCGCTGGGAAGCTGACGCAGAAGGATTGTGAGTTCGAGGTCAGCCTGAACTACACAGTGAGACTGTCTCCAGGAAAAAGGAAACCAAGAAAACAATGCGCTCACTTGAGAAAGGCATGGCTGAAAGCCCATAAAGTACACGGCGCCCGCCTGCTGGTGCCCACTAAGTGGGCGCGGCTGCTGTCACTGCCACACCAAGAGTGTTGGCCCTGATTGGCCTTGAACTCACAGCAATCCTCCTGCCTCAGCCTCCTGAGTCCTGGGAAAACAGGCAGGTGCCCCATTCCGGTAGTGCTCTTGTGGTTACGCACTGACGACACGGGCCGCATTTCCGGGGTGCTGGCCTCACGCCGCCCTGGCTCCACAGTGCTGCGCCTGCTGCGTGCCTGGTCTCTGCCTTGTCCTCAGCACGTGCAGCGCAGGGCGGGTCGGTGCCACTCTCACTGTGGCTGTCACCATGGCAGTGACCTGGTCTCCCACCCGGTGGCCCGGGGCCGATGGGACGGTCGGCAGGTCCGGGCTGTGCCACCCACAAGGCTTTCCTTGTGCCAGTTGCGGTGCCTTCCGGGAAGCGGGTGGAGCTCCGCCCGCCAGACACAGCCACGGGGACAGTATCCAGAGCCACAGAGACCTCGGTGACATTACAGCTCCTCCTGTGTGCCCGGCGCTGGCGGGCCTGGCCCTGCTCTGGGAAGGGCGAGTCCTCTGTGTCCCCGTGCCGAGGGACTGGGAACCCGGGAGGCCCCGACGGCAGGGCCTTGCGCCTCTGGTTGCCCGTGAAGGGGCAGGACAGGCAGGCGCGGAGGGCTCTGGGCTGGCATCTCAGGGAGTCTGGGCTCCGCTGAGGCGAGACCTCGGGGGACGCGGCGCTGGGCGGGAGCAGTGGGGTCGTTGGTAATCCCAGCACTCGGAGGCCGAGGCGGGAGACCGGAGAGTTCGCGGCCAGCCTGAGCCGAGAGGGAGGCACTGCCCAGGGCAGGCAGACCAGGAGCTGCGGGGCGTGGGTGTGTGGCGGGAGACAGACGGGGAGGTGAGGCGGGGGCCGGAGGGGACAGACTGCCGGAGGCGCGGCACGCGGGGCTGGGGAGCGAGGGTGGGGGGTGGAGGCCCGGCGGGGCACGGAGGGCCGGGAGGCCGAGGCAGGACGCTGCGGTGCACGGTGCCCACCTGCAGGTGCAGCAGGCTGTTGTCCTGGAGGTAGAGGTACTGCAGGCTGACCAGGCCACGGAAGATGGTGCTGGGCAGGGTGCTGAGCTGGCAGCGGTACAGGTGCAGGGACTGCAGGCGCTCCAGGCCCCGGAAGGTGTCGGGCTCCAGCGAGCGCAGGTGCGGGTTGTCGCCCAGGTCCAGCTCCTCCAGGGCCTGCAGGTTGCGGAAGGTGCCCGGGTGGACGGAGGAGAGGTTGTTGGAGAACAGCCACAGCGTGAGCAGGCGGGGCCCGAAGGTGCCGGGCCGCAGCGTGCGGATGAGGTTGTTCTGCAGGAAGAGGCGCTGCGTGCCGGGCGGCAGGGC
The DNA here is from genome assembly GCA_004025085.1 of Thryonomys swinderianus. Classification (NCBI taxonomy): domain Eukaryota; kingdom Metazoa; phylum Chordata; class Mammalia; order Rodentia; family Thryonomyidae; genus Thryonomys; species Thryonomys swinderianus. Next base: position 49,390 of record PVIC010003516.1, on the reverse strand, counting down.
CAGCGGCACCGCCGAGAAGTTGTTGGCCTGGCAGCTCACGGTGGGCGGGGGCGCGTAGCAGGTGCACAGCATGGGGCAGCTGGGCGCCACGGCGGGCAGGGTCAGGAGCAGCAGCAGGCAGGCCGGGGCACCTGCGGGGACAGCGCCCAGGTCAGCCGGGCGGCCCGAGCCCCCTTCCCAGCCCGCCCTCCCCGAGGCCCGCTGAGCAGTGACAGCGCGTGGGGCACGCCCGCCAGCTCGGTGCCGGCGAGGCCGAGGCAGGAGGACTGGCCGAGTTCCGGCCGGCCGGGCCCACGCACACGCTGGTCTGCCCCTCCTAAGTGTCCTGGGCCCCAGCCCAGCCCCCACAAACCGCAAAAACCCAGGAGGAGCTGCCGGGCGAGACTCAGCCGGGTACTGGGTTGCGCTGGGCGCGGGGACGTGCCCCGCGGCGCGCCTGTCTGCCCCAGTGGGCCGGGCCACCCTCGCAGACATGGATGCCACACACGCCTGTGGGCACTGCACCTCGGCCCCCACGCAGTAGGCAGCAGCCCCCTCTCACATCCACGAGATGCCACCGGCGCCTGGCCTGCTGTCACCTCCGAAATGTCTCCAGATGCCACCAAATGTCCCCGGGAGCAAGGGCAGCCCACTCTCCAGGCCTCGGCTCCCGCACGTGCTGGGCGGCCGCGCAGCTCTATGACCCCCACGTCTTGCGTGGCGTCCGCTGCCCCCCAGGCGGGTCCCTGACCCTGCTCCGTCCTCAGGCCCAGGGGCCCGCGAGGGGAGCCCACACCCCACAGCAGGCAGCGCCCTGTCCTGAGGCCGGGGCCGCCGGAGCCGGTGTTCACACCGCAGGGTCCCCACGGGGTGCGGGGCCGACTGCCCGTTCTCAGGTGCACGCAAAGCGACACCCGTGGCCCGCGCGCGGGACTCCTGGGCACCAACCCCGCAGCGGCGGGCACGGGTCCCCGGGTGAGCGTGTGTGCGTGCGTGTGTGAGCGACGGCCCGTGCGAGTGGGCGGCGTGATGTCACACGTGGTGACACAGCGCGCTGCTCCCTGCTTCACACCGCCCGCGCGTTTCTCGGCCCTCCTCCCCTCCCCGGGCGGCGCTCACTGCTCCCTCTCCTGAGTCCCTCGACCCACCTGGGGCGGCAGAGCACAAAGCGGGGACTGTGAGTGCCTCCGGTGGGCTCTGGGGTTCGGGCCCCCGCTGGAGGCTCCAGGGCTCCCCGTTCCCTGGGCTTCACCCAGGGCTCAGAGAGGGCAGGTGATTCGCCAAGGTCACACAGCAGAGTGGTGCAGGACGGCACCCGGACAAGCGGCTCCTGGTGCCCAGCCAGGGCGCGTGCCCTTCCTGCCAGTCGCTCCAAGCCCCGCCTCCCCGGGGGCCGACACCAGAGGAAGCCAAATGCTCCCTGATCCCTAATCCCACCCTGATTCCCCAGCTCGGGCTGACTTCCAGTGGAGGACCGCGCTCCCTGGACGGACGGAAGGCCGCTCGAGGGCCCCAGAGTCCGGCTGGGCCGGGCAGAGGGCAGCCCTGCCCGTCCCACCGCCCCGCGGGGTCTCGGGGGCACCTGCGCGGCCCCTCCGCGGCAGCTGCTGCGCACCGGTGACTGTTGCCATTTCTGGCCGCGCGAAGCAGCTGTAACCCAAGGAGCCTCATCCATAATTCAGGCTGTGGCTCGCGCTGGCGGCGGGAGGAGGGGCAGGGGCCGGCGCTGCCCCTGGCCGGGCTGCAGGGCTGGAGGGCGGCCTCCCGCCCCGGTTCCGGCCGGCAGCCCTGCGCCTTCGCCACCCAGGCCTGTTCATCTCACCCCACCCCCACCCTCGCTGTGCCCAGCCTGCGCCCCGCCCAGTCCCCCGCCTGGCACCTGGGGCCAGGGGAGGGGTCAGGGCCGGATGGGGCGCCTCGGCAGCCCCCCGTCACAGGTGGCACAGTTGAGCCACCTGGGGGCTGCTTGGCGGCCGGGAACCCTCCCCTGCCCACAGGGCAGCAGGTGGCTCGGGCTGCACATCAGCCCTCGAGACCTACTGTGCGCACTACTGTGTGTGCGGTCAGCACGGCACCTTCTCTGTCCACTCCGTGCACCGAGTCCGACCACTGAGCAGAGAGAGGGGCCAGGAAGAGGGTCCCGGGTGGGCGGGCAGCAGGCCGAGCCCGGGTCTGCAGCTGGGCAGCCCCTCTCCTGGCCTGCGGGAGAGCACCCCAACGGGAGATGGTGCTCTTGTGGTGCCGGCGCAGGCGCAGCTGGGGGCGGTCAGGGCGAGTGGGGAACCCAGGCCTGCCCTTCTGACCCGTCCCACGGTGGCTGCTCCGGGGACAGCAGGCTGGGAACCGAACAGGGGTGTCCGGCGTCCGGCCGGAGTCGGCCAGCGAAGAGGACACGGAGCCAGGAAGGCGGGGCAGAGTCTGTTCTCCGGACAGCCGCGGGGACTGCAGGCCACCGAGCCCGGGGCTGGTGCTGAGACCCGTCCGGCCTGGGCAGGAGCGCGGGCTGGGGCAGGTGGCCCTGGCAGGGGGCAGGAGGGCGGGCGGCGTCCCTCACCTGGACAGCCGGCAGGGGCTGCCTGCAGGCGCGAGGGGCCAGGCAGGCGGGGACGCGGCCCGGGGCTTCCGCTGCCGCACACAGCTTCGCGCTCTGCCGGGACGTGACACCCAAGTGAGCCGCCGCCGTGGGGCGAGCCGCCGATGTCGCGGGCCGGGCAGCCCCAGGCAGCGGTGCCCCGAGACAGGGGCCTCAGCCCGCGCCGCTCCCGGGATGGGGACGTGACGGCGCCGGAGCAGGCTGCCCGCGTGGAGCCGAGGCAGCGGCGCCTTTGTCTCAGCCCGGCCCTCCCCCGTCCGCTCCCCGCTCCCCCTTCAGCCCCTGTGCCATCTGGAGCGTCCCCGGCCTCCGTCTCAGCCCGGATGCTCTCCCGTCGCCGACACCGGCCCGCCACCAGCCCTCTCGGGTCTCCGATCTTCCGCCCCGCGCCCTCCCCGTCCTCCCGCCGGCCCGGCCCGGCCTCGTCCCCGTGCGCTCGCTGCCGGCGCTGCCCGGGCTTCCACCGCGGCGCCCCCGCCCTCGCTCCGTCCAACCTGCCCTCCCGCCGCTCCCCGCCCCCACTCTCTCCAGCTCTGCGCCCCTCCCCCGGTCCCCGCCCCTCCCCCCCCGCGGCCCGCACCCCGCCGGGCGGTCTTCGCGGGGCCCGTCCCTCCGCCGTCCCGGCCCTCCGGCCCCTCCCGCGGCGCTCGTCCTCGCGGGTGACCCGAAAGTGCTGAGGCGCTGGGAGACTTGCTGAGTCGGCGCTTCCCGGCCGGCCCGAGTCCTCCGCGTCCCCGAGCAGGTGGCGCCGGTACCGGGAACCTGAGCCTGGCACCCGCCTCGGCCCCCGCGGTCACGAGCTCGGCGCTCCGGCGCTCTGCTGCTGGGCCCGCTCCGGCGGCGCCCCAGTCCCGTGCGGCCCCAGCTCGGGTGCGCCCGGGTCCCCCGTCCCTACCTTGCAGCCGGCGCCGCCGCCCGGGCAGCATCTTGTCCCGACTCTCGAGGGCGGGGGCTCCCACGCGCTCCCACGGCGCGCGGCCGGACGGCGGGGACCCGCAGGGCCGGGGAGCAAGGGGTCCCCGCGCGGCGAGGCCGGGCCGGGCCGGGCCGCTACCCTGCGCCCCCCGGGCCTCGGGGCTCTGGGGGAGCCATGGGCCCCGACGGCAGGGACGGGGCGGGCGCGGAGCCGCCGTACCGAGCGTGGTCCGTGCGCCCCGCCGCTCGCGCGCAGAGTGGGGACCGCGCGGCTCCCGGGCCCGCCCGCGCCGTGGCTCCGCCCCCGCCGCGCGCCGCCCGCTTAACCCTCTCCTGGCCGCGGGCCGCGCCACGGCCACCAGCCAGCGCGCCGGGTCCGCCAGGGGGCGGGGTCTGCGCGGCGGCACGCTCTGGGCGGGCCGGAGAATCCCACCGGGGTGGAGGGGGGTAGGCTAATCCAGTGTCCCCCGACTTTCCCGAGCCGGCGGGCCCTGGGCACCCCCGCAACACACGCCCCCGCTCCTCCCTGCTGGGAAGGCCCGAGGTCACTGTCCTCCGGCCCCGGACCCCACGCGCAGGGTGCGGCTCCAGGGACGCCTTGTTGGCGCACGACTACAACCCCAGCTTTCCGGAGGCTGAGGCAGGAGGGTGGTCGGGCGAGTTCGAGGCCAGCTTGGGCTACACGGTGAGCTCAAGGCCGGCTGAGACCACACGAGACCCCATCTCAGAAAAGCAAAACAGAGAAAAGTATGCGCTTGAGTTTGTGAGCACGCGCGGGCTTCTGCTGGAGTGACGGGCGCTGCCGCGCAGCCTCGCCCGCTGGTCCGGGAAGGGTGCGTCAGGGCGTGCGCGGACCCCAGTGCCCGCTGTTGTGCGTGTCCGTGCTGTGGCAACACGGGGCTGCGCGTTTCCTCGGGGTGTGATCGGGGCGCACGTGCGACTCTGTGCGTGTGGCTACGCGGCGTGTCGGGGGGGGCAGGTCGGTCCCTTCGGACCGAGAGGACCCCGGGAGAGGAGAGGACCTTGTGCCACGTGGCCCCCCCTTTCTAGGAGGACGGTTCTGGTCTCGGGGCCTCGCGCCCCTCACGGGCTCTCCCCCATGCCTTCGGCCGACCCCCACGGGGTCGCGCTGCAGTCCACGCGGTCCGATCTGGCCCTCAGAGCTGCCCGGAGGCCGCGAAGCACCAGGCCCTCGGGGGCCGCTCGGGAGGTCGCCGGGGCGCGGGCGGGCAGGGCGCACAGTCTGCGCTTTACGAGCGCGCGGGCGTTTCCGTGCGCCCCGCCCCCCGCGGCCGTCCGCACTCCCTCGCTCCGTCTTTCCTCACTCTTATTCATATTTTATGATCTCTGTCTCCGGCCTCGCTCCCGCTCTCCCTCATCCGCTGCCTCCCCAGCCGCTCGAGCGCCGCCCTTGCCTTCTCTCGCGCCTCTGCCTCTCGGGCTGCGGCCTCCTTTCCGCTGGGGCCGGTTGCCCGAGCCTCCGCCCCGCGCGCTCCGGCGCCCCCTGCTGGCCGAGCCCCGGGCGTCCCGAGCGGCCCGCCGACCGGCCGCCCCGCGGGCGGGGCCGCGCTTCCCGGGGGGAGGCGGCGGAGGGGGCGGCGGAGCGGTGCGGGGGGGGATTTGGCGTCCTTCCCCGAGCGCGCCGCGCAATCTGTCGCGGTTGTTTGCCGAGCTGCCTCCGGGCCGGCTCCCGGGGAGCGAAATATCACAAGATGCGGAGACAGACGCGGGCTGGGTGGGCGGCGCTGACTCAGGGGCGCCGTCATCGCCGGCCGCGCAGGAGGTGGGAGGGGACCCCACACGCGCGGGCACCCCGGCCTGCAGGGGACCCCGAGGCGCGCAGGGCAAGGCGGGGAGGGCACCCTGGCAGGGATCCCTGGCTGCCTCCCGTCAGCGCACCTGGGCGCCGCAGCACCGCACACAGGTGTCCCGCACCCCAGCGCCGGCCCGGCTTTCGCAGGCCCGGAGCGCCCGTCTCGCCGCTGTGTCCCAGCGTGGCCCGCCCCAGGTTACGGGAAGCGCACCCTGCTGCTCCCCCACCCCGCAGACTCTCAGGACGGGCGACCCTGCGGATCACGGGGCAGGGTGACTCGTCCAGGTGGCCCTTGGGCCTCGGTCCCTCGCGTGGACGGCGAGGTGCGCCTGGCCGGCGCGCCGCAGGGCTCTCCCGCCCTCGCGGGAGGTGAAAGGCGCCGTGGCTCCGTGGTCGGGGGCTTCCGTGGTCCCCGTCCGTGGCTGCCGCAGCCCAAACGCACTCCGTGGCTCAGTGACTTGGGCTTCTTGCAGCGAAATGTCTTGGGATCCAAGGGAGCCAGCCGGCAAAAGCGCCTCGGACACTGCTCAGCCCGCACCCCTGCTGGGACCCTGCGCCGGGCCGGCCCCGGGCTCCCTCGGCGGCAGGGCTGGCCCGCCCTCTGGTGGCTGCCGCGGGACCTGCAGCGCAGCCGAAGCCCGGGCCTCGCCGCGGGGACGGCGCCCGGGACGGAGCTGGCGGAGAAGGCAGCACGCGGTGACACGCTCTCCACGGCGGGGCTGTCGAGCCCGGGGGAAGTTGTGGCCCGACTGCCTCCAAACGGCTGTGTCCCGGGGCAGCCGTGCTGCTCCTGGAAGTGCTCGGTGGGAGCTCTCGGCGCGCCACCCGCGGCGCGTGGGGACATTTTTCCTCAGGATTCCGGCGGGGGCGCCTGCACGTGGGGCCGGGGGCTGTGCCCCGCGCGGCCCCTGAAGCCCAGCCGTGGGCCCTGCCGGGGCTCCTACCCGTCTTCGGGCTGGTTGTCGACCGGGCACCGCTTAGAGCTGGCCTCCAGCTGGTGGCAACCCTTCTGCTTCAGCCTCCCGAGCGCTGGGGTGGCAGGCGCGCCCGCCTGGCTTTCTGCGACTGGGGTACCAGCCGGCGTCCTGTGCGCGTGCGCGCCGTGTGGGTGCGCGCTGTGACACCTTCCCGCCGCTGCCCTGAGCCCGAGCGCCAGGCCAAGCTGGCTCTCTCCAAGCACCTGCAGCCCCAGCGTCTGTCCCCCGGCCCCTGCTCCGGTGGCCTCGTGGGAGCGTCCTCCGACCTGCCTCCTGCAGCTGTGCGCCCATGGCAGCAGGACACGTGGGTGCTCCCAGACTGTCCCGTGCTGGGGACCCCTCTGGAGCTGTGGCGGGGCCTTGCACTGTTCTGCTTGGCGGTGTGTGTGTGTCAGTGTGTGTGTGTGTGTGTGTGTGTGTGTGTGGAGAGGGGCTCTTGAGTGCTCCAGCCTGGCCCTGCGAGCCTCAGGGCGCTGTGACTCCCCGGGGAACACGACTTGTTCAGGTCCTGGCCAGTGGCCTCGAACTCATAACCCTTCTGCCTCGGCCTCTGAGTGGCTAGGATGGCAGTGCGCCCTTGGCTGTGTGCCCATGGCTGTGTAGGTTAGAAGTGGGGTCCATGGTCTCCCGGGGTCCCTCTCAGGTGGAGAGAGCCCGGGGCGGGGAGGGCTCTGCTCTGCCCGGCTGGTTCCCAGGTGGCCAGAGTGGACCCTCCCGTGGGCCGTGTTAGAGGCAGAGACTGTGCTGGGCTCCGGGCGCCTCACAGGTGGGGTGGGGCCGCCCTTCCTGGTCTGCGGCTGGAGCCCCTGGGCTAGGGCCACGGAGGATGTGCGCGGGGCCGTGGTGGGGACCTGGGCCCCGTGACTGCCCGCCGGCTGGGAGTTCAGGGCCAGCCCAGCCTGGGCACGGGACCCCACTGGCTCTCCGCCCGTTCTCCTCAATGAACTGAAGATTGGATCCTGCCAGGGTGCCCATCTGATCCACGCCTTCCGCTCCGAAGCCGCGGTGCCCAAGTCCGCCAGGCGCACGGCTCCGTCCGCAGGCTCCGGTGCGGGTCCTGCGCCAGCGTGGGAGGGGGATCGCTGCGCTTCCTGCTTCCGGGGCAGGAGTTTCCCTGGCTGTGAGCAGGCGGGGCCTGCCCTCCCCCGCGCTGGCGGCTCGCGTAGCAGACTGCAAAACAGTCGAGTAGAGCTGGGCGCCAGCCTGAACACGTGACCAGCTCTTGGCCCACCGGGCTCCCTCGTGGGAACTGTTTGGAAGAACGGAACTCACGCCGGGTGTGCTGGGTCACACGCCAGTCATCCCAGCACGCTGGGAGGCTGAGGCAGGAGGATGCGAGCAGAACCCCGCCTGGGTGACTTCTTGAGATTCTGTCTCGAAATTTATAAAATATGTATATAGATAGGGCTGGGATACAGGTTGCTGTGAAGGCTTCAATCCCTGTGCTGAGAGCTAAACAAACAGACAACATAGTTGGACGGAGGAGGAAGCCGGAGAGGGCCCGAGCAGCGGCTTCCTGTCTCCTCCGAGGTGAGCCGGCCTGGAAAAGCGCTCACCTCTGCACGGTGGCATCGTGGGGGAGGGGACTGTGTGCGGGGAGCGGCCGGAGCCCGAGTCCCAGTGCCAGGCGCACACGCCTGCTGGCGCACGGGAGGACCCAACACCGTCTCTGTCACTGCGCTGAAAGGACGAGTCCTCTAGACACAGAACTGGCACTGCCACAGGCCAGGGCCGCCCGCTGCCCAGTGACCTGCCCACCTGCCCAGCGCTGTCCCCTTGCGAGTGCCTCCCGCCTGGGACACACCCACTCTTCAGGACACCCGCGAGGCGGGGCTCTGTGCCGGGCGTGGTGGCACAGCCCTGTGATCCCGGCACTCGGGAGGCTGAGGCGGGAGGTTGCCTCGAGTTCCAGGTCGGGCTGGACTGCGCAGCGAGATCCTGGCTCAGTACGTAAGTGGACAGAGAGCCCGAGGCCTGCCCCGCTCTGAGCGTGTGGCTTCGCCCCCACCTGCTGGTCAGCAGCACCCACATGGCCTCCGGCCGGCTCTGTGCGTTCTGTGTGCAACCCTGAAAGGTTGGGGTGTCACTGCCACAGTTGGGGAGACTGGGGGCTCACTCACTGTGCCCCGATTTTTAAATTTCACTCAGCTCTTGTGTTTTCGCGCTGCCTTGGAGACGGGACCCAGGGCCTCTGCGCTCGGCCCCACCCCCAGCCCCACCCCCTTCACATTTAAAAAATTTTTGACACAGGGTCTCACTCAGTTGCTAAGTTGTACAGGCTGGGCTCAAATTTGTAACCCTCCTGCCTCAGCCTCCCAGAGAGATGGGGTGGCAGGTGTGCCCCCACACCAGGCTCCAGTCACTTCTTAAACAGTTGAGTGTTTTCCTAAGCCAAGGTACTTCTGGAAGTGGCAGAAATGTGGCGGTCACATTTCTCCCGGTGAAACAGAAACCCTGCTGCGGGGAGCTGTCCCCAGCCCTCAGGCACCCGTCCGCCCTCCTGCCTGCTCAGCCCCGAGGGGCAAGCGGCACCTGGGCCAGGGCCGTTCTGTTCCCTTCTGCAGGGGACGGGGGCCTCTCCAGCCCAGGACGCTGTGCGGGGCTTCCCAGGGCTGGTGTGGACCGGCGGCACCACAGACAAGGAGAGGCTGCAGCGGGCAGACTGGCACTGTGCGGCCTTCCTGGCCCGCGCTGGGCCGGCTCCACGCGGGCACTGCTGCTGGCTCTGCACGGCGACCGCCGCTTGGGTGGGATCTTCATTCCTGTGTCCTGCGCTGGGACACTGAAGCCTGCCGCGGTCGGGCCGTTCGCTCAAGACATGTAGCGTGTGAATAGCAGGACGCATGTCTGGTGCCGCTGGACCCACAGTCCTTGTCTACTGCTCTGCGCTGGGTCTCAGTAATGATGAGTCATATAGCAGAGTTGGCTGAGTTATTGATCACTGCTAACCAGTATCGGTGGCCTCGCAGCCCGTGCCCTGTGCCACACGCAATCCCTGACTGCCCGCGTCGCCCGCGGGGTTCCGGCCCGAGGGGAGGGGGCTTCCTCAGGCTCGGCTTCCTGTCAGCGCGCCTGCCCCCCTCGAGCTGGCTCGTTCTGAGCAAGAAGCGTCTGTCGATTCCCTCCCCGCAGTCTCTCCGCCCTGAGAGAGGCGCTGTCCGGCCGGCCGCGCGTCCGTCCACGGGGTGGCTTCAGGCCACCGGGTAAATGAGTAAGCTGCTCTCCAGGTTCGCAGGTCAGCACCTGTCCAGTGAGTCGGTTCCCTTCCCACCACGATGGCCCCCCGGGGCGGGGCCGGAGGGACCGCGGTCCGCGGAGACAGGGCTGCAGGGTCAGAGCGTGAGCTGAGTGCGTCCGTCTGTGTGGGGGGCACGTGTCCAGCGAGCGGCCCGCTGGGGTGGCGCTGCTTGGGAGGGCATGGGGCCGTGTGCGCTTGCGGCCTGGCCCTGAGCCCCATCGGGGTGCACGTTTCTCTGCCCTGTTTGGTGACGGCATCTCTCCAGGGCTCCAGCCTCCATCTTCTTTTCTCCTTTGAGAGACAGGGTCTCGCTGTGGCCCCCACACTGGCCTCCAATTCATGGCGATCCTCCTGCTTCAGCCTCCCGAGGGCTGGGGGCCGGGCGGGCCCACCCTGCTGAGCTCATAGGCTTTTCATCGTTGCTGGAGTCCTTCGGTCCCTGGGGATGGCGGTGCTGTGTACACGGTGCCGTCCCGCACTGTGCAGGGGCGGGGACCACAGCGGTGGCCCTGCAGGGCCGGCGCAGGCGCGGGTTCTCCGGCCTGCTGTCTGGAGGCGGTCGAAGCCGGTGCCGGCTGCCTGGCGCTGCACACACAGCTCTGTGCCGGCCGGTGTCCTCAGGAGGTCAGTGCTGGGAGGAAGACCGGAAGCCTGCAGTGTCCTTCCCGTCCCTCCAGGCAGCGAGAGCTGGTTCCGTTTGCTGTAAAATCTGGAGGACACTCGGTGAGGCGGGCACATCTGTGACCCCAGCTCTCTGAGAGGCTGAGGCAGGAGGATCCCGAGTTCAAGCTCAGGTTATGTGACTTAGCAATTCAGGAAGGCCCGTTTCAAACTAAAAAATCCAAAGGGCTGGGGACATAGCCCAGCGCAAAGGCTCCGGTTTCCACGCTCAGGGCCGGAAGAGGAAACGAGACCCGAGATGCGAAGGGCAGAGCGTCCCCGCGCCCAGCTGCCGTCCGGAGCTCGCGGCGCTGCGGTTCCTCAGCCCACAGGGAGCGGTGTGGTCTGGAACAGCCATCCGCCAGGAACTTCGTGGTTTCTGACTCACGGTCCGCCGCTGGCTGCCAAGCAGAGGGCCTGAGCGGTCACGCGCGGCCCAGGGTCAGCAAGGGCCCGGGCTCCACCCTGGGCTGCGAGCAGAAGACAGGGCTCAGGTGGCCCCGAGGCGCGGCCTGGCTGGACCCGGGGCTCTGGCCCACTGTCACGGTGGACTTGCGCAGGCCCGGGTCCTTCCTGGCGTGCTGGCAGGGCGGGTCCCTCCCACCAGCTCCCCCACAGCCACCCGAGGGCTTCCAGTCTCTCCCTCTCCTCGTTGTCCTGGACGCAGCGGGCACGGTGTCATACACCTGCAGTCGCAGCACTCGGGAGGCTGAGGCAGGAGGACTGTCACACACAAACGACATGCTTTGCTCGGCACCACACCAAGTAAGAAAACACACAGATTGCTTCTTGCCCCTGAGGCAGGGTGCTGAGCTGCGCAGTCAGCTACTATCGCGCTAAAGCAAAAATGGACAGTAGAAAAGTAAGGGATGTGTTTGTGGGACCCAGGATCGTGTATCTGCTCACGTGTGTGTTTTTTTCCCCATCAGTTTTTCTGTTTGTAAGAAAACATTCATTTCTGCAGAGCCGGAGCGTGTGTTGTGACGCCTGGGACGGGGCCGTGGGGCGCTCAGTCGCGGGACCTGGGTGTGTCCCCCGGGCCCTTCTTGGCCAGCTGGGCACCTGTCCTCCACCTCCTGGGGCCAGAGGGTGCCGGGTTCTTGGCCTGCAGAGCCTGCCTGGGCCGAGGCCTTGGGTCAGGACGTGGCCGCCTGCCCATGGCCACGGGCTCTGCTCGCCCTCTGCCTTGGCCTGGTGGGTGCCTCCCGAGTCCCTCCCCTTCCAGGAATTTCTCTTCTCTCTTCTGAAGGGGGGCCTCGGGGTAACATGAGCTCTTGGCATGTGGCTCTGTGGCCACGTCTCCTGGGCTGGAGGCTCCCAGGCCATCTGCCGGCCCGTCCACCGAGGGCTGGGCGGGAGAAGCTGCCCAGCTGGACACAGGCTCTGTGGGCGATCAGAAGGGCTTTGATGAATAAGAAATGGGCCACGATGAATAGCTACTCAACGCAGTCTGTCAGGAAAGACCTGCAGCACCCAGCTGGGCTCGGAGTGGCAGAGGTCACAGGGGTCTGTGGGCACAGGCAGGGCTCCGGGGCGGGCGCCAGTCCTCCTGGCAGCCCTGGGGTGGTGCAGAAGGCGTGGGCACAGAAGAGATGCCTGGGGCTGCCCAGGTGGATCAGACGTGCAGGGGTGGCCCGGGGCTTTGGGGGCGGCAGGTCTGGGGTTGGCGGGCGCCCACGGCTGTGGCAGAGCTGGCCAGGGCAGCTGAGCTTGAGTTCCACCCCTCCCGAGGGGAGCTGGGACCTGCGGGCTCGAAGCCCCTTTCCCTCTCCCGCAGTTCCCGTGCCAGTCTGTCCGCCGAGACCCGCCCCGGCCTGCTCTGTGCTGCACCAGCCAAGGGAAGGGTGAGGGGGCCCAGGCCCACGATGGCCAGGTCCTGCCAGGGAGGCTGAGGGACGGCCAGGCCCTGCCGGGGAGGCTGAGGGACGGCCGGGGCCTGCCGGGGAGGCTGAGGGACGGCCGGGGCCTGCCGGGGAGGCTGAGGGACGGCCGGGGCCTGCCGGGGAGGCTGAGGGACGGCCGGGGCCTGCCGGGGAGGCTGAGGGCCGACTGGGCCTCCTCTGCATGTCTAGGCCTCCGCCTCCCCATGGAGCTCTCCGGGAAGCTCTTCGGGCTGGCGATGGCCCTGCTGGCCCTGGCGTCCCTGCTGTGCGTCCCTGCCTTTGCGCGGGCAGGGACCCCATCCTTGTGCGTGGGGGTGGGGCCAGAGTGAGGGGGCTGGGGGCCCACCGGTGGCCCCAGGAGAGGCTGAGGGGCAGAGGTCGGGAACGTCCATGCACATGGAAGCAGATGGGCCCATCCTGGGAGGGACACAGGAGGGGCCCCCTGAGCCCCGGCCAGGCTGGGCTACACATGGACATCGCGTCAAAAAAACATTTTTTTTTTTGAGACAGGGTCTCGCTTTGTAGTTCAGGCTGGCCCTGAGCTCACTATGTAGCCCAGGCAAGCCTCGAACTCAGCAGTCCTCCTGCCTCTGCCTCCTGAGTGCTGGGATGACAGGCGTGAGCCACCATGCCGGGCACTGTGGGGCGTGGTACTGATTGCTGGTGGGCGTGAGTCTCCACCCCCAATATCATAGCATTGTATGTGGTTACCGGGATCAAACCAGGGACCTTGTGCTTGCTAGGCAGGTGCCAGAACCACTGAACTAAATCTTTGGCCCTCAAGGTTGTTTTTACCCCAAGAAGGAGCTGGAAGTCACTCAGGGCGGGACCCAGAGGCAGCAGCTGGGGACCCAGCGTCGCGTTTGTTGCCCACTGGGTGGCGCCCGGCGGTGGCCATCCTGTTTCTGATCACACCTGTGAGGGCAGCTCACCAAAGAGAACTCGCCAGCTGCTTCGGAAGCGGCGAGAGGGTGCAGGGCCTGGCTCGCGGTCCCCAAGCGCAGGCTCCGCTGAGGCCAGCTGGCGGGGACAGCTGCACGGCCGGCTGCAGCGCGGGCACCTGTGCGGCACACACGGCTGTGTGGCAGGACCTGCTCGTGACCTGGGGTCCGAAGCGAAGCCGACGGGAGCCTCAGTCTGGATATTCAGTTGTGTCCCCCGCAGTCAGTGCGGAAAGCCCAAGGTCACACAGCTGTGCCCGCCAGCGAGCGGGCAAAGCCGGCCCGCTCCTGCCCACGGCCTCAGTGTCCACTTGACAACAACGGACACAGTGCCCTCCACAGAGGTCAGGGCGCAGCTTCCCCAGGAAAGGGGTTGGCCCGGCGCATAGTAGGTCCACAGCTCCAATGCGAAATCACATTGAAAGTGAACAACATGCCAGGTGTGGTGGTGCATGTGGATAAATCCAGGATGCAGAAGGCTGAGGCAGAGGGACCGCCGTGACCTCGAGGCCATCCTGGGCTACAAAGCGAGGCTCTGACTAAAAACAAAATGAGGCGAGGTGCCGCAGATCCGCCACGGTGGGCTGAGGCTGACTGGCCGCGGTCTCGGGAGTGGTGAGGACACGGCCCAGGGACGGGCTTGCTGCTGGGGGGACACAGAGGTCCCGGAGGTGGCTGTCTGGGGGGCAGCCTGCTCCGTGTAGGCTGAGCTGGTGTGCTGGGGGCCGGACGCCCCTGGAGTCTCTTATCTGATCCTCCGTTTTGAAAGGAGTTGAGCTGGGTTTTGTAAGTTTAGGGCTAATCTGCCCTACTCGGAAACAGGTCTCCTCGGCAGTTGCTTGTCTCCTGTCTCCACTGTGCCCCTGACTGCGTCAGCCTAAAGGTGTGACTTCCGGTGACTCGGAAGCCCGTGCACACAGAACTGTGTCTGTGGTCCACGTGGGGGAGACAGAGACAGAGACAGAGACACGGAGAGAGAGGGAGACGCGAGAGACTCCAGCCTCAGCCCTGTGCTGATCCGCAATGCACAGAGCAGCCCTGCTCCAGGGCTGGTAACTTGGTTCCTCTGGAGCGGGCACCGGGGTTTGTCCTGAGCAGCTGTGTGCCAGGTGCCCAGAAAACCCTCCTCCAGGCCGAGATGCCCGGTACCCTGCCCCAAAGCTGGCACAGTGGGCATATAGGCTCGGCTCACCTGTCCCCTGTGCCTCGGTCTCTCCCCGCCCTGGCAGGGACAGGAGTCTAGCTGCTGCCTGGGCCTGCGGGTGGGTGGGCACCCCCAGCTTCCTCCTCAGGCCCCGGGCAGCCTGGGCTCCGGGCACAGGAAGTGGGGGCTGGCGAGAGCGGGTGTTGGGAGCAGGGGAAGCTGGGAGCACGGGGACAGTACCCGGCACAGCCCCCCCAGCGGCCGGCTCCTGGTTGCTCCTGCCCCTCGGGATGCCCGTCCTGAGTCGGGCCCGGGTGGGTGCCCTCCTCCTGCTGCGCTTGAGCTGCAGAGCCCCGTCCGCACCCTTCTTGGTGCCAAGGGGCTGCACACAACCCTCTAGGGCACAGTCCGCCCTGCCGGGCCCACGTGAATGGGTGAAAGGCCGGAAGCCCAGGTCTGCCCGAGCGTGGTGCCCATGGAAACTCGGTTTCCAGAGATCCTGGCAGAATCAAGGTGCTGTAAACTCAGCCTTTTCCAGGGTGTGGGCTTCAGAGTAAGTAGCTCACTGATCGCTGAATCCCACACATCACTGATAAACTTCTGGACCTGGGTGGAGGGTGGGACGGACCGATGGATGGACGGACCCTCTGCCGCTGCGGAGGGAGGAGGACAGGGAGAAGGAGGTGGGCGGACAGGGGAGGCGGCGGGGAGCCAGGCCGGGGCCAGGTCCTGCCCACACGGGCCCTGCGGGCTGCGGGGCAGTGGCCGCGGCGGGTGCCGGGGGCTGGCGTCACGGTGGACAGAGACGAGGGTGGACGGGGGTGGGGCGGGGGACCCCACATGCACTCCTGCCTCGGGAGGCTCCCCAAGGGGCAGGAGGGCCATGGAGCGGGACCCCCACGGGCCGCCCAGGCCTCAGCTTGCACTGGGCCCACGCCGGCGCCACGCGCTCTGCCCAGCCCCCAGTGGGCTCCTGCGTGGGGAAGTGCGGTGCTGCGGGCATTGCGCCACCTCTTATCTGCCGCAGGCAGTTGGCTGCCAGGCCCAGAGCCTGGAGCCTGGGGCAGGGCCGGCGGGGTGGGGTCCAACCGCCTGCAATCTGAGGGAGGTGGGGCCCGGCCCGGGTCAGCCTCAGTCTCCCGACTGCCAGCTTTGCTGTGTGTTTCAAACGGGTTGAACGGATTCGTCTGCAGCGCCTGCCCCTCCCCGCCCCTCCCCCTCCTTCTTCGGAGCTGTGGAATCCTCACTGGGCTCCACCCGAGCCGTCTCCAGTCCGAGGCCCACTCGCCATGTCCACAGACACCCACGGCACCGGCTGCACGTCTGGCTGAGCGCGTGCAGTCAGTCGGGTCTCGGAGGACGTCTCTGGCGCCCGGGTCTTCACGCCTTTCGTGGATCTCGGCGGCCTGGAGCCTCTGTCACGGTCACTGCCGACTGGCGGAGAAATGGGTGCGGGTGGGGCGGGAGGCAAGCCCCTGGGGGCAGGTTCCTGGCAGAGCACCAAGCTCCAGCCCTGGCAGCCCCGGGCCCCGAGAGCCTCCCGCGAGTGGGAGGTTGGAAAGCCTCACGCAGATACTAGGGGGGTGGCTCTGGGGCTCACGACCCCAGGCTGGCACTCAGAACACAGGTCTGTGGGCACTGGGGGCGTGGGGAGGGAAGGGGCCCCTCAGGGCGGCCAGGCCAGTCGGGCCCTCCTGCTCACCGCTAGGTTTAATAAGAGGAGTCACCTTTTAGCTTGATAATTTGAGCCCACTTATTGATTCCTGTGCCACTGAGGTTCTGTTCAGAAAGTCCTTTATACCTAAGTCTGCAAGACTTGTACCTGTTTTATCTTCTAGCAGATTATTTCTGCTTTAATATGTGGATCTATGAGCCATTTGATTTTAGCTCAGTACACAGAGAGAGGAATAGGCCTCCTTGGAGTACTACTCTGCCCTGAACAAGGTAAACTCATTCCTAGGAAGACAGACAGACCTGGACACCGTGACGTTCCAGGAAATATATCAAACGCACGAGTTTGAGTACCATGTTGTTTCTCTGATCTGACAAATGAACATACAAATACAGAGCAAAGGGAAAGCTAGATAGTAGGAAGTAGAGGCGGGTGTTCTCGGGGGAAGGGGGTGCGGGGTGGAGGGGTTACTAAGCTAAGGATTGCTCGAGCAGTGGCTGCGGGGCAGGCCTGGAATCCAGCCTCGGGGCCCTGGGGACCTGAGACCGGCCTGGGCCGCCCAGCGAAACCCTGTCTCAAAATACAAATGCTGTGCATTTACTCTTTTGTCAGAATACACCCGCAGTGCCGGTGTTCCCGTGCATCGCAGGGCACGGCCCTTGGGCACAGCCCTCTCGGTCCTGCCCTCCCCGGGGTCTGCGGCCATGCTGCGCGGGCGCCTGTTCGCCCGGCATCAGCACTAAGCGTTGGTGCGGTCATTCTGATCTTGGGAGGAGCCGTGTGGCGCCAGACCCAGGGACTGAGGTGGATGAGGCCGCGGCCTCCTGTGTTTACGAGCCGCCTCTGCGCTGACGGCGCTGGGCAGCAGCGCCCACTGTTTCTGATCGCACCTCAGCCGACACCCGGGAGAGGGGACTCCGAGCTGCCGCGGGAACGGCCCGAGCCGTGGGTGAGCGTGTTCGGAGCGGCGAGGGCTCCGGGGGCTCGAGCTGCTGGCGTCCGGGGCATTTCCGGCCTCACACCCAGGACAGGTGGCTCTGCACAGGTTCCTTCCTGAGCAGCCGCACGTTTCCGTCTGGACAGTTCAGTCGCCAAACGGAAGAGCTGGCCGGGTGCCCGGCCGAAGGGGTCGCGGGATCGGTCCACGGTCGTCATGCGCGGCCCCTCGCGGGGAGCCGGTTGGCGCACGTGACGCACCTCGATGCTTTTCCCCTCCACCCACCTCTTGACCCCCTTTCCCTGGGGGGCCTGTCTCCCCATGGCCTATCTTCCATTTTGCTCTTCAACTTATTTACACTTGGGGTTTCTCATACCAGAGAAACTGAAATTTTAACCTCGTGTTGGTTTATTTCACGTCACTTGACGGTCTCAGGGCTCACCCTCTTTCGTACAAGTGACTCCAGCTTCTCCTTGTTACTGGCAGCATAGCGCTCCACAGCACACAAACACCTTTCTTTTTTTTTTGAGACCGGGTCTCGCTTTATAGTCCAGGCTGGCTCTGAGCTCACCCTGTAGCCCAGGCAAGCTGGGAACTCAGCAATCCTCCTGCCTCTGCCTCCCGAGTGCTGGGATGACAGGCGTGAGCCACCACGTCCGGCACTGCAGTATGTGGTATTGATGGCTGGTGGGCGTGAGTCACCACGCCCAGCATTGTATGTGGTTATCAGGATCGAACTCGAACTCGACCTTCGGCTTGCGAGGCAGGTGCCGGAACCACTGAGCTAAATCTCCGGCCCATAAACACCTTTCTTACCTGCTCTGGACAGGTGCTAAGACATGTGTCTCTGGGATCCACAGCCTAAGGGCCGAGACCGCGGTGGCCCAGGAGCGGGAGCAGGACAGCGCCGGCGGTTAGAGGCAGTTGGCCGGGTGGGGGTGGAGAAGGGCCTTATCGGGACTCTGCTTCCCCGGGGCCACTTCCTCCACTGGCTCGTAAGCCCCTGAGGTGGTCAGGGGGCACCCTCGTGGCCATCCGCAGCCTGGCCTTCCACTCCCACGTGGCATGCACGTCCAGGGGCCACGTCTGTCTGGCTCAGAGGCGGCTTGTGGGCTGGTGAGAGTCTCGGCGGGCGGGGACCCCGTCGTCATGGCCAGGACCGTACGGCAGCAGGAGGAGCTGGGGGCACGAAGGGCATGAGGATGCCCCCACCTCCCGCGTCCCCTCCGGACCCCCTTCCTCTCCCCCCACCCTGGGCCACTGCAAACGCTTCGTCTGGCGGACAGACGCTGCTGGAACTTCGCCGGCCGGCCCCGTCTCCAGATATTTTCAGCACGTGCGTGAGCCTGTGCAGCCAAGGCGAGGCGGGCTGCGGACTCCCGGGGCCGGAGGGGCGGGCGCCACCGGGCACGGCCCAGGGGGAGGGCCTGCGCCCTGGGAGGCCGGCCTGGGTCACTGGAGGGTCACGGTGGCAGGGGTCACTGGAGCCTGACCGAGTGTCTACGGCCCGCCGCCCTGCATCCACGCCGGCCTGCGTCTCTCTCCCACCACCTTGCAATAAAATAGATTTTCTGGAAGAGACTCTGCTCTCCTGTGGTCACCGCCCCCGAAGCGGTGCCCAGGGGCGCCCTGCCTCCCCATCCCACACTGCAGCTTTCCAGAGGGGAGGAGGCTGCAGGGCGGGGGCAGCAGCCGGCTCAGGCGCTTGGGTCCTGTCGCCACGCCCTGGGCCCTGGGCACCAGGTGTTGCCAGAACCACCCAACCCTTTAGGGACCCGGGGGAGGCCCAGGATGTGCTTGGTTCGCTGAGCAGGAAGCCAGCCGGGTCCTGGCCCGGGCGCCCCGTGTACTGGGGGGTCCATGCCCGCTCCCCACCCCTTGGCGGCTCCAGCCTGCCGTCCTGGGCTCCGTTTCTCAGTCACCCCTGGGCGCAGAGCGGGAGGGTCAGGAGTCGCTGCAGCCCCACCGGCCGCTGTCCCGGGCTCAGGCCACGCTCCCCGTGCGGACCGCCAGCATCCCGCACTTCCACTCTGCACCCCGGAGAAGGTCTCCTTTCCTGAGCAGAGCCCCTGGTGGGAGAGTGGCCTCACGCCCTGCTGTGGGCCATGCTTCGAGGGACCCTTCCTCTCCCCACAGGGCCTGGCTCTGTGAGCCCAGATCGCCGGAGGACGGGCCCCTGTGCCCCTTCACAGCACATGCCAAGGGGCTGGCGCCTGTTCCCTGGTGAGGGCCGCGCTGCCCTCACCTGCACCGGCCTGAGCTCTGCCCGCTGTGTCAGGAGAGCCAGGCCCTGCTGTTTCCTTGCCCCCTGTGCCTTCCAAGCTGGCGACCCTGCCCTCCTGTAAGGTGGGCTGCGTCGGGCCTTGGGACCAGACACAGAGTTCAAGCTGGCACGATGTGATTTGGGCCGGGAGCACGAGGCTTGGGCACTCTTAGGATGCTGGGGGATGAGGCGTTGGGCACATCGCCCACCGTGGCACGCTCGCCGTACCCAGCAGGGCCAGAGCCAGACGCATCGGTCCGGGTGCCGCGCTCCTGGCCCTGTGGCCTGGACAGGCTCCTGCTCCGGGGCTGCCGTGGCTGGGTGCCGTCCGCTCCGCTGTGGGCCGCACGCAGCGGGGAGGCCTGGAGTCCTCACGGATCCTCAGGAGCAGTTCGGTTTTAATCACTGTCAAAGCCCCTGGAGGTGTCTGGGCGTCTCTGCCCGGGGCCGCAGGAAGCAGAGGAGGGCGGGGGCAGGCAGAGGAGGTGGCTGGGCCGTGGGGCGGAAGAGGCCGCAGGCCGCCGTGGGGATTGCTGTGGCCTCGTGTGGACACGCGTCCGAGGTCTCGAGCGCCCCTGCTCCCCGTGACAGGCTCAGGAGAGAAGCGGGGCCACTGGCCACCCCAGACCTCAGCAAATGGCAGCCCTGGCCCGGCTGGCGTGAGAACCGTGTGCTCTTCTTTCTCCTCTCCAGCGACGGAGGCTGCCGGTTTGGATCCCGGCAGCCGGGGTCTGCGGCCCTGGGCTCGGCCGGCCCTCCCCCAGTCCACGCGCAGGGGCTCCGACCGTCGCCTGTGGGTAACAGCCAGGCTCTTCGTTACTCTGCATCGGGCCCGGAAGTGACCCCACGGCCCCTGCTCCACCGCAGGCTCTTGGGGAGCAGAATGGGGACAGGGCCTGGCTGCTGTCCCTGTCCTTTGGGGGACAGTGTGCCCCCCGCAGGGTCTCAGAGCCGAGTTGCCCCCATGCCCAGCCCTAGGCAGAGACCTGGCCGAGCCCACGTAGCTGCCCTGGGTCTGACCGAAGCTTGGCTAGATTTCTCACAAAAGACTCATCACGGGCGTTTTGCATTAATTTCAGTTTCCAAGAAAGACCATTCATTGTGGGGTCTCCAGGCTTTCTGCGTTTGGCTTCGCTGGCTGACTCTAGCCTGACTCTGGGGGTGACAGAGGGTGGGGGCAGGTGGGGGTCAGGGAGCTCCTCACCCCAGCTGTGGTGTCTTCGCAGTCCGGGGAGGACACACGGCATTTTCTAGACCCAGGACCCCAGACGTGCCCGGCGGTCAGGACAGGGTGGGGATGCTTGTGCCGGGCCTGACGGAGGGAGGCGCTGGTGACCTTTGCCGGGGAGAGCGCTGGACGCCGCGGCACAGCCTGTCTCCCCGGGTGCCACGGGCCCCAAACACACACGGGCAAAGCCTGGGGAACTCGGTCCAGGCTCACGGCACAGGAGAAACCGCAGCAGCGCTTGCCTAGGGGAGAGGAGAGGGCTGGGCGTGAGGGAAGGCAGACGAGGGGGCAGCGAGACAGGCAGGCAGAGAGGAGGAGGGTTTAGCCGCCCAGCTCCCCGCTGCCCGCGCGACCCTGGCAAGCCGCTCTCCGACCCCGGTGAGGCGGCGTCCGTGCAGTCCTGCGGGGGCCCGGGACGTGTGGGCGAGGCTCGGGACGACACGCCCATGGAAGCAGGAGCCGGGACAGCAGAGACCTCGCGCCCTCTTCCCTGGCCCGAGCTCACCCGTGTGCTGACCCTGGACAAGAGGCCGTGCAGCCCGCGCCCCGCAGCTCCCCGTTGGGCAAGGGGCCAGTTTATCGGCGCCACGGCCCCACCCTGCCTGGCGCAACCGCTGCCCCCTCACTTCCCCAAAGCCCAGTATAAGGGCAGCACCGGGGTGCTGGGGCCAGCGGAGCGCGCACAGGCTTGGCTCTCGGAGGTGAGCGTGCTCTGGCCGCCCGGCCCGGACGGCTCCTTCCGAGGAGGCAGGAGCCCTGGCGACTCCGGCACACCTGCCCCGAGGTGCCCAGCGGCTGCTGCCACCCGTGCCTCCTCCAGCAGGAGCAGAACCAGCCGGGACCACAGCAGCGGGTCCCTGCTGGGCCTGGGGTCCGGCGGAGCCGGCCCAGGGCAGAGAAGGCCTCCGCGGAGGGCCGCGCCCCCACACTCCGCGGCCTCAGAGGCCCCGCTCGGTCCGTCCAGAGGGGCGGAGGCTCTCCAGCCGGAGACCTAAGCCCTGTGTCCACGCTGTTCTAGGGCCCTCAGGAGGACGCGGACCCGGCCCCACCCCAGGCTCAGCAGACATGCGGCTGCTCGCGCTCCCGCCGCCGGCCCTGCCCCTGCCCCTGCTCCTGCTCCTGCTCCTGCTCGGCGCCGCCCGCGCGCTCCTCCCGGGTAGGTCCCCGCCCTCCCCGCCCTCCCCGCCCTGCTTTTCTGAACTCCTTCGGATTCCGCCCCGGGCCAGAGCCAGCCACCGCCTGCTAAGCCGCGAGCGGAGGGCGCTCAGCGCCCGCGGACTCTGGCCCAGCGGGTGCGGCTCCCTGGGGAGCGCGCCCGGGTCCTCCCGCGGCCGAGCCCGGCGCTGTCCGTGGTCCTGCCGCGGCTGCGCCCCCTGACGGGCGAGCTCTCCTTCCCAGAGCGCGTCGCGCCCCGCGAGCAGAGCCCGGAGACGGAGCCAGAGCCGTGCCAGGGGCTGGACGGCGCCAAGGAGCAGCGGGGAGAGTTAACCCCGGCCGGGGAGGCGGTTCCGACAGCGGGGCGCGAGGCCGAGGGTCCCTGGTGTCAGGACCGGTGCCAGGACCAGCAGGAGGAAGAAGACGAGGAGGAGGAGGAGGACGGGGAGTCGGGCGCAGCTGCCCAGGACAAAGACTCGCTGTGCCCCGCGGAGGAGGACACCCTTCCGATCCAGGGGGGCCCTGAGTGCCCGACCTGCCACTACGTGGTTGTGCAGACCCCCAAGATATTCCAAAATGCCCAGGTGAGCTGCTGGGGGAGGGGAATTGGACCTCTGCTCTGTTCTTCAGAGGTGGGGCTCTGAGCCGAGCTTCGAAATCACCTGGAAGGCAGGTAAAGACCGACTTGGGGCTCCACCCCGGCTTCTGACCCGGGACCTCGGGGCGAGGCCTGGGGCCCGGCGTCCTGGAACCCTAGTGACGGGACTTCCGCGCTGAGAACCAGCGGATCAGACTAGAGACCCCACGTGAGACCCACCCGCGTCTTTCGCCTTGTTTGCCGAAGGTGCCCTTGGCCCTCAGGGTCTGCCTGGGCACCGCATATTGCAGATGCCTAAGTTCTTTACCTAAAAGTGGCCCAGTATTGGCTTACACCCTCCGCTGAGCTGGCCCTTTCTGTGGAGTCCCCTCCAGGCGATGGGTGGTGCCCAGCACTGCCCAGGGCCTGGCCCTTGGGAGGCGGAAGCAGAGGGCCGCAAGTCTGAGTCCCACCTGCTTCACAGTGAAGATCCTGTCTCTGAGCAAATCTGCCTGTTAGAGAAAGAGTCGCGTCTTCGCTTTAGCCAGTGAATTAAACACACCGCGCCTAGTCCTGTGGCTGCTCCACATTCGCACGCGGCCCTGGGAAAATTTGGGGAAAGACTGAAAAACTGTTTTTGACACAGGACTTGCTGTCCATTTCGGGGTATTCTCAGGCTCACTGTGCAGCCCAGGCTGGGCTTGAACTCGCCGTCGCCGTGCCTCAGCCTCCTGAGTGCAAGGATGACAGGCGTGTGCCACACAACTTTCAAAGATACTTTTGGTACACGGCTGGTTGGGCCCACGACGGAAGCGGATGCGTCTGGAGAGTGGGCTGCGTTGTCTCTTGGAGCCGCGAGTTGGGGAGGGGTCCGTGAGAGGAGCCAGGGCCACTCAGTACGCGGCAGCGCCGGTCGGCACGAACGCCTTTCCTTCCTGCAAGCCTGTCCGCGAGCCTATTCAGGAGAGCTGAGGGAGGTGTGAGGCCCTTCGTTCGGACCTGCAGATGGGTGAGGGGTCTGTCCGGGGACGGAGGGCTGGGCGGAGGAGCGGGCTCCCCACACCACCCTCCTCTCCGCAGCAAGTCTGCCAGAGGTGCTACCGGGGCCACCTGGCCTCCATCCACAGTGGCAGTGCCAACTATCACATCCTCTTGCGGGCCAGCAAGGTCAACCAGGCCCAGGTCTGGATCGGCGGCTTCCGCAAGGGCTGGGTAAGTTTCGGGAGCGGCCCGTACCGGAAGTTCTTTCTGCGGCTCAGGGCAGCGGTGGCCAGGCGGTTCCTACCACTGCAGGCTCCGAGAGGTTTGCCACCGCTGCCTTTGGGGGTGCCCGCGTGCCGGCCCTTCCTCCTCCTCACCTCCCCCGGAGCCGGCTTCACCCCGGCCAGCGCCGCGCTGGGCACAGGGCCCGGGCCCGGAGGGCAGGACGGACGCACTCAGGCCCTCGCCAGCCCTTTGCTGGACCTGCCCCCGGGTCTCACCTCCGACCCCGTCCTGTCTCTAGTGGTTGTGGAAGAAGTTTCACTGGACAGACGGCAGCTGCTGGAATTTTACAAACTGGGCCTCAGGGCAGCCCAGCCACGGGCACGGCTGCTGCGTGGCCCTGTGCACCCGAGGTGAGGCCGGGCCGGGAGGAGACGGTGACTGCAGAGGGCGCGCGGGATGGATCGGCCTGGTCCACGGGCCCGAGCAGAGCTGGGCTGTGCAAGCGGGGGAGGGGAGGGCAGGCAGCCTCCGGGCGGGAAGCACAGAAGCGGGCGGGGGGGGGGCCGTCACCAGCGCAGCGCCCCACGCCCCTTCTCCCCGCAGGGGGACACTGGCGGCGCGCGCCCTGCTGCAGGCGGCTGCCCTTCGTCTGCTCCTACTAGAGCCGCCCCGCGGGCTCCTGCTGCGGCCGGGCGCGGTCCCGGTTAATAAACGCAGGCTTCGCACAGCAGCCCCGGGCCTCGTTCCTTCCTCCCGCGCGCGCTCGTGGGGCGGGGGCGGCGGGGACCCGCCCCGGGCGTCCGGACGCCGCTTGTGGGCGGCAGCGCCACCTGGCGGCGGGTCTCGCGGGAGGCGCCGGACCCCGCGTGGCTCGGGCTGGGAAGGGGCGCCGGCGCGGATGGAAGCGGTTGGGGGGTACCGAGGCCCGCCGGGAGCCCGGGACGCTGGCAGGGCCAGGCTTGGCTTGCAGGTGCGGGGTGGCCTGCCCTCTCCTGCCCTGCCCTGTACTTGAGTGCTGGGTCTGCGTGCACTCACAAGTGGACATTCGGCGCACAGACGTGCACCCACGCGTGCATGCGTGTGGGCACCTGCTGGCCGCGCACCAGACTCTTGTGCCTGATGCTCGGTGCGTGGGGGCTAGAGGCCTGTGTGTGTGTGCGCGGGGCAGGGCGAGTGTGTCATTGGCATGCACCCGCCGGCACCTGGGCCTGAGCTGAGGGGCCAGGCAGTGCCAGGCATGATGGCAGGTGGCGGGCACCACTCTGCGACGAGCCAGCCCGGACCTTCCAGACTGGAGCTCAGATGCCCCTCAAGCCCTGGCCTCTGTCACTGGGTCTCACCTTCCACCCTTATCTGTTCCTTCCTTATGTGTTTACGACCTTCAGTCTTGAAGAACTCGATTACAAAGCAAATACTTTTTTTTTTTTTTTTTTGAGACAGGATCTCGCTTTGTAGTTCAGGCTGGCCCTGAGCTCACTATGTAGCCCAGGCAAGCCCGGAACTCAGCAATCCTCCTGCCTCTGCCTCCCGAGTGCTGGGATGACAGGCATGAGCCACCACGCCCGGCACTGTGGTGTGTGGTACTGATGGCTGGTGGGCGTGAGTCACCACGCCCAGCATTGTATGTGCTTACTGGGATCAAACTCCGGGCCTTGCGCTTGCGAGGCAGGCGCCGGAACCACTGAGCTAAATCTCCGGCCTGAAAGCAAATACTCTTGAGAGAAGGAAGGCCCAGAGGTTTAGCCTTTATCTATTAGTGTGCCAGCCCGCTGGCTGGGACAAGCCTTGCTCAGCAGGAGCTCATGGGAGCGCGTGTGGAGAGGAAAAGGGGCAGGACACCCACTGCCCGCTGTTCACCGTTCTCCCTTCCCCAACACCCAGGGTACCCAGTCTCCAGGGCTCCTGGATAGTTGTGGGCCCCGCAGGCTGCTAAGGAGTGGAAGTGGGGCAGGGCCAAAGGACCCCTTTTCTTCCAGCTCTAAGACTTGAGCTTTTCCTTGCTGAAGCAAAAGCTGCCTGACTCAGACAGAAAGGAAAGAGAGTTCTGGGGAGGCTGAGGCAGGAGGGTTCCTGAGAGTTTGAGGCCAGCCTGGGCTACACAGTGAGACCCTGTCTCAAACAAACAAACAAACAAAAAATTAATGTCCACACAGACCCTCATTCACTTCTTAGTTCTGATAAGCATAAGCCTCAGTGTCCCATTCTACAGAGTGAGGCAGGGCAGGCGGAGTAGGCTGAACCTGCCACATATTCAGCCTGCTGCTTGCCAGTAGGGAAATCATCGAAAAGTGAGCTTTTATGGCAAGTATCTTTTGTTGCTGACTTTTGAGACAGGGTCTCACTATGAGCCCAGGATGGCCTCCAACTCACGGGAGTCCTCCTGCCTCTGCCTCCCGAGTGCTGGGATGTCAGGTGGGCATTACTAGCCTGGCATATGCTGAATTGTTAAAGGATCAGTTGATGTCCTGCACTGGTTCCCAAATGCTGCCAGTTAGGACAGAATTAACGACCAGCGCAGCAGTCTTGCAGGGCAGGGCTGAGGGGCTGCAGGGAGAGGTGGGGGAGCTCTCTGAGGGGCACCGGTGGGCAGGGGGGAGCAGCTGGCTGCCCTCCGGCCCCTTCACACACAGCAGGTGGTCACAGACGCCGCGGGGGCTCCCAGCCCGGGCTGCCTGGAAGGGGAGCAGGAGGAGCAGGAGGGAAGGTCAACCCCGACAGCCCCGCTTCCTGTTTCCCGGCCCACTCGGGGCCCCACCCCAGCCCCATCCTCCTGGGCCTCCGGAAGCAGGACCTGAGCTCCTGGGAAATCCTTCTCTTTATTGACCTGACCATGGCCAGGAAAGGGGGTGGCAGCGGCAGGGCAGGTGGCTGGGCGGGCTGGGGCTCACTCTTCTCTCTTGGGTGTGGGCGAGGGTGAGACCTGGGTTCGAATCCCACCCTTCGCTTCCTCCTCTGTCACTGTGTGTGTCTGACACAGGGAGGGGCTCTCTGAACAGAAGGGTCACTCTCAGGGTCACATGAGAGTGGGTGTGCCGCGCTTGGCATGGGGCCCTGTGGGCACTTGGGTATTCCTGCCATCATCTCTGTTCTTTGGCCAGGAGCAGCATAGATGCCGCCGCCCAGGTCCTGGGAAGCAGGTGGGCCATGCAGGGGGTGGGGGCTGGGCTGTAGCGGGCAGCGCTGTGGCCGCCGGGGCACCAGGAGAGGGACATCTCGTGAGCTGGAGCAGAGAGGCGCAGGCCCTGCCCGCCCTAGCGCCCTGCCCGCGGGGCGCCTCCTGGAGACGAGCCCGGGGCGCTGCCCTAGTGGCCGATGGAGTAGGCGCCCGAGTCCGTGGACTGCTGCTCGGCGGTGGCCTGGTCCAGGGGGTAGGCGGGGGCGGGGGCCTTCAGCATGGACTCGTTCACCTGCGGGCAGGGGCTGGGCTCACATCCACACCTGCGGGCACCGCTGGCCCAGGGCTCGCAGACCCGGACGTCCGGGGGCCCAGACCCTGGGAGCGCGTGTGGGCGGAGGGGCCTGGTGACCCCTGGGGCCTGGCCCCGCCCACCTCGCCGCTCACCTCCTCAAACTTCTTGGCTTTGTACTGGTCCGCGCCTTTGAGGAAGTTGAGCAGGATGATGTCGCACAGCACGGTGCCCTGGGGACGAGGTGGCCGGGCTCGAAGGCCGGGGGTGTGACTGCCAGGCGGAGGGCTCCCTGGCAGGGCCGCGCCCGCACCCCAGACACAGCACAGAGGCTGGGGGAGAGCCGCCGACCCGGGGCCTCCTCGGGGGCCCTGTCCCGGGCCGGGGCAGCTCCGGGCCCTGGAGACCCTGCCCTCCCCGCCCGCCTCCGGCAGGGGGCACCGGGGCACCGGGTCCGAGGCCGAGGACTCACCACTCCCACGGAAGTGAAGGCGGCCACGGAGCTGATGATGGTGGGGATGATGTTGAACTTGCCGGCCTGGGGCGCAGAGACGGGCAGGCGGGGCTGGGCTCCGGGACGGGGCGGCCACCCACCACCCGCTGCCCGCCGCCCGCCGCCCGCCGCCCGCCGCCCGCCGCCCGGCACTCACGTTCCCGTAGACCAGCACGTCGAAGCGGATGCCGAAGGCCTTCATGAGCGTGCGGTACTCGCTGCCATTCTCTAGCTTGTAGTACTTGGCGAACCTGAGGGCCGGCAGCAGCAGGTCCGCTGGGGTTTCCGGCTGAACCCCACGAGCCCCCTTTCCGATGGTCCCCCGGAGTGGGGTCCTCGCTGACTGGCACCCCGCGGGCCCTGCCCCCAGGCAGAGGGGCCCCCTGGGTAACCTCCCTTGAGGCGGGCACGGCTGTCCTGGCCTCTCTGCCTCCCTGGCGCGCGCCCGGCCTGCCCCGGCCAGCTGTGCAGCTGCGGGGTGCCTGGTCCCCTGGCAGCTGCTCCCCGCAGCGCGGGAAGGACCTCGTGCCCCCCAGGCCTTCGGGAGACACCCACTGTACCCCGCTGGCTCGGGACCAGGTCCCCCAGGCCCAAGCCTTGTCCTCCAGCCCTTGCTCGGCGGCTGGTGACAGCAGCCACCTTTGACCCTCTCCGGGCAGAGGTGAAGTGGAGCCCGCAGCAGGGTGTCCGCACCCCTCTCGGCAGAGGCCAGGGCCGGGCGCTGTCTGTGGCATTGCCAGCAGCAGGTCCTGGCTGCACTTCGGCTGCACACCTGGAAACCCAGGCCCTTGGGAGGCCGAGGCAGGAAGACTGCAAGTTCGGCCAAGCATGGGCAACTGAGCAAGACTGTCTCCGAGTAAAAATAAAAGGGCTGGGAAGGGAGCTCTGTGGTGGAGGGTTTGCCAGGCTTCCACCCCCAAGTCTGCAGGGAAACAGGAAAGACGGTGAAGTTCGAGACCCTGATTCTGCCGGGAGGCCACGCTGAGATCTCAGAGGCTGGAAGAGCCTCTCGGGCGAGCAGAGGCTGACGGCGGCTCCCCTCGGGGCCCGGTGGGCCCAGCTGGGCGGGGTGGGTCTGTGAGGGAGCGGCGCGGAAACCCAGGCAGAGCACCGGGGCCCCGCTGGCAGCGGGCGCTATATTTATCCAGGTTCGAGTGTGGAGGAGCCGGGAGACGTCGGAGCGGACTTGGTTCGCCTCCAGCGCCTGCCTTCCAAGAGGCGACAGCGGGAAGATCCTCCTCTCTCCACCGCCACCCGGAGCCTGGAGCCCGGAGCCCGGAGGGAGGGTGGAGGCCGCAGGCTGGGGACCAGGACCCTCCACTCCGGGCGGCCTGGCTCCCCTGTCAGGGCCTCTGGGAGGCAGATGCACCAGTCCCTGGGTGCCATCTGATCTCGGCACTGCCAAGGCCCATGCCCTGGCCTCCCTGCCATCGGGGCCCGGGATGGCATCTTCCATTGCACAATGTCAGAAGGCAGGCGTGAGCTGAGCCTGCCAGGTGTCCGTGTGGCCCCCACCCTGCCTGTCCTTTCTCTGGAGCCGGGGGACTCCGAGTCCCTCGGGGGGCCTGGTGAGCTGCCCGGAGCAGCCCACCTGCTGTGCCCTGCGGCCTGCAAGGACGCCATGCTGCAGCTGGCCAGCGGGGCTGCTTGTTACTTCCGTCAGCAGAAGTCCGTGCTGACTCGCACACACTCCTACGCACCCCTGGTTCCGTGGTTCAGCAGTGGAGGCTCCGGGAGAAGTCACTTGCCGCAGGACAGAGAATGAGTCAGCGCTGGGGACGACTGAACAGAGGGACAAGCTCCTGGAAACTCTACTCCTCGGACAGAGGCCCTGGGGTCAGGGTCAGGGTCGGGCTCAGGAACAGGCCCCTCGCCGCCGAGCAGGTCACGGCCGCTCTGAGCCTTGGGCTCGGCTGGAGCAGGCGAATCTGCTGGAGCATGAGGCGATCCTCCCTCTAGACTGGGTGGCCCGTCTCTCCTGGGACCCCGAAGGAAAGCCGCGTCTGCTTTCACCCCAGGCAGCGCACTCGGCCTCCTGAGCGGGAGTGGCCACCGACCGACAGGCGCCAGTGCGGCCGTGTGCCCACCATGGCCTCCTGGTGACTGTGCCAGGGCCCGGACTTCTCCTGTCCTCCCATTCTGACCCCGCCGGCTTAGCGTTTTTCCGACTGGGAAACAGGGCTGGTTACCCCAGACTGGCACTGTGCCCCGGAAGCCCAGCCGCAGCGCAGCTCCGACCTTCCCGGACTCCCAGACACACCCTGGACACGGACCCCGAGGTCTCTGCCGCGCCTGGCCCAGGCCTCCCCTTTCCCACCCGTCGCCTGCTGTTCACCCCCCGTGTCCAGCTCCTGGGCCTCCCCTTCCGCCAACGTTCAGCAGATGCGTAGAGGACTCTCTCCTGCAGGCCAGACACGGTGCCAGCCCTGCGCAGCTCGGCTTGCGTGAGAGAGAAACGCGAGCCCGCCATCCCACGAGGCAGGGGACGGCTGTACCATTTTTACCGACTGCACAGCTGCAGCTGAGAACTGCCCAGGGTGAGGATTCGCACCATGGACACTGGCAAGCGCTGCCAGCCGGGTTTGGCGTCCTTCCCTCTGGAGAAGGGTTCGCGTCCCGGTGTGCAGCACGCCCGTCTGTGCAGGCCCCGCTCTGCCGCTCTGAGCCCACATGCCCGTCGGGCACGTTCCCGCAGGGTCCCCGTGGCCAGCGCTGCGCAGGTGGGGGGCCTCGGCCCGCACCCTGCTTTTGCCTTTGGACTCCTTCCTGCGGCCCGGGGGGCTGGTTCATCGCCTCCAGCCCCGCTGTGTCCCCCGGAACCCAGCCGTGGCGGCCATGGGACTGAGGCTGAGGGGCTGGGATTTAGCTGGAGTGCTGCCGCGAACCCGGGGCAGTTTCCATCTGATCCCCGCTGTCAGGTGACTCTGAGCGGCTGTCGCCTGGCAACGAGGGGAGCCGGGGACGGGAGGGAGAAACGAGCCCCTTCCAGCCTGCTGGGTCCCCGAGGTGCCGGGCAAGTCCCCGCCCGGCCCCCCAGTTCTGGGGCTCCCTCTCAGTCTCAGGCCGCACGAGAGGGAGGGGCGCTTTCCGCCTCTGCGGCTCCCTCACTCAGTCTGTGATGGCTGCTGGGCTCCCGCGTGCCTCAGCCTCTCCCGCTGAGGGACTCTCTTCCCAGCCCCCACGGGACGGGCATTCCTGCCGTGCCCAGCTCCGTGCTGTGGCGCTGAGTGAGGACAGCCGGTCACGGGCACCTGCCGGGGGAGACGCTTCTCCGCAGCCAGGCCCGTAAATAGGAGTGCGAGAAGCAGCGTCCCGGGCACCTCGGGTGGCCTCGGGCTGCCCACAGGTAACTTGGGCGGAGGAGGGACTGGCGCCCCCAGGACGGCGCTGGTCGGAGTCACTCCGGGTGTCGTGATCAGTGCTGGAAGTGTCGCTCAGGGCTCCCGGCCCCGTCCTGGGCCGCCTCTGCGTTGCCACGAGCACGCGCGGCTTGTTCTCACACACACACTGTCTCTCACGTCCGGGGGCCGGCTCCGTGCGCCCCGCAGAGGGCGAAGTGCAAGGGCCCCGGCCCCGAGGCAGGTGGCGTGCGACCTGCGTGTCCTCTGTACACTTCCTGTTCTGGTCTGCGAGACAAGGCTTCAGACTCATGGTGATTCTCCTGCCTCAGCCTCCTGAGTGCTGGCACGACAGGCGTGCCCACCACACTGGCTTCTGTCACGGACTTTCAGTCACCTCTGGGTTGCAGTACTTCGTCGGCACGACAGAAGTCGCTGCTGTGGGGTACGGCTCAGGTTGCCGGTGGGCAGGCACTGTCTAGGGCCGGGAGGCCGGTCCTCACCTCCCTCCCCGGGATTCTGGCCTGTCCGCGGGTCCACTGAGGCAAGTCCGGGGACGGAGCAGGGTGGCCGCTTCCTGACTGCATAGTCCTCCCACCCGGGCCCACGCTTCTCATCAAAATCCCCCGGCCCAGTAGGTCCGGGCTCCCCGGGGCGGCTCAGCCGCTGAGCTGCAGCCCGAGCCGAGATCCGTCCAGCCGGGGCCCCGCAGCACGGAGGAGGCCCGTCAGACGCGCACGCAGCCCCTGGGAAGCTCGCGGGCATCTGTTTGGACACACTTGCGAACGCGGCCGGCGCCTGTGACAGCAGCGGGGAAACAGCTCTGACTTGCGAGGAAAGCTGGGCCTGGAGCCGGCGGCGGGCGCCCGCGGTGGAGCTCTGCCTGGGAAGTGTTTTGCCAGCTGGGACACATTTCACAGCCGATTTCATACTGATAGGAAAATACCTCCTGGCAGACTCCTTGCGTCTGGGATGGGGCCGCGCCCGGAGCCGCTGGGACTGCTTCCCTTCAGCAGGGCCTGGGGCCAGGTGTGTTTGCACAGCCGCCAGGGAGCCTCCTCGCGCGCAAAGGTGAACACTGAAGAAGTTGTGAGCTATGCAGCTCATGCCGGGCTTGAACTTGGGGTGATCCTCCTGCCTCACTCAGCCTCCTAAGGCCTGGGATTACAGGTGTGCGGCCACTATGCCTGGCATGTTGACTTTTAGAAACTTATCACTACTGATGTATCCTTAATTAATGAGCGGCACACGGTGCCCGAAGCTGTACCTGAGAGCATCAGGGCGGGCGTCTCTTCTGGGAGCGACCTGGGCCTCAGTCTCCTCTTCTGTAGAACAGGCCCTGCCAGCCTGCCTGGGTCGGGCACAGGCTATGCAGCCAGGGTGCCAGGGTGTGAGCCGCACGGGCTGAGGGTCAGCGAGACTGCGGGACTGGACTTCGCCGGAGGCATCTGCTGTCCCCTCTGCCGCCGCCGGAGAGGGTAAGGAGGGAGGACGGCCGGGCGGGTGCTCGGAGATGCCAGGGGGCGCTGCGTCTGAGGAGGAGCGGGCCGCAGGGCAGTGGGCGCCCGGGCTGTGCTGGGCGCGGAGTCGGATCCCCTCGCAGTGCTCGGGAAGCTGCGCGGTGCATTTCCAACCCGCAGGAGGCGTTCGGGCAGCCACCACTCGGGCCTTTGACCGGCAGAGCGCAGCGCTGGGCTCCCACCTGCGGCCCGCCGCCTCTCTGCCGCTGCTCTGCCTCCCTAAAGCCGGCGGCGGCGGAGGCTCTGGCGGGCCGGGTCGTCAGGCCGCGCCACCTCGGGCTCAAGCCCTTCTGACCTCCTCCTCCGCGGGACTCGGGACCGGAGGGCCTGTCACACGTGGGGACCAAAAGCGGGGTGTGGTGGGCAGCCCTGTCACCCCGGCGCCAGGAGGCTGAGGCGGGGTGATCGCTGTGAGTGGGCGCCAGCCGGCCCGCACAATGAGCTCAGGCCCACTTGGACTGTATAGCAAGAGCCCATCTCAAGCCCCCCAAAAAACCCAGAGACGAAAGAAATGAGGGAGCCCTTCAGACTGAAGGGCTCTGAGAGCCTCCGGAGCCGGGAGCCTGATCCGTGTAGATCCGCGTGCGGCAGAGCCCCGCAGCTTCGGGAGCTGCTCCCCGCCCAGGCGCAGCGACCCTCGGGGAGGCCCGACGCTGCCCGTGGACATGGCCTCCCGTTCGCGGTGCTGCCCCCCCGCTGAGGCGGCGGGCGCATGAGGCGTCTGTCTGCACGTCCCGGTGACACACTCCCTTTCTGCACAGCCACACACATTCGCCCACGCAGACACGCCCTTCTCTCACGCCCACACGTGCACGCACACTCACACCCGCACGGGAGGAGGTACCGTGCTACTTAGGCTGCGGCGCCCCTGGAACCACAGGCACTGCCCCGACTTCTGGAGCCTCGGCCTGGCAGCTCACACAGTGCCAGGCGTGTCCGCTACAAACCCCACAGCCCCGCCAGCCGTGATCTCTCTGTGCTCAGGGAGAGGTGACGTAAAAATAAGTTAGCTGGGCGCCGGAGGGTCAGCTCAGTGGTTCCGGCACCTGCCTCGCAAGCACAAGGTCCTGAGTTTGATCCTGGTAACCACATACAGTGTTGAGCGTGGAGACTCACGCCCACCAGCCATCAATACCACATGCCACAGTGCCGGGTGTGGTGGCTCACGCCTGTCATCCCAGCACTCGGGAGGCAGAGACAGGAGGATCGCTGAGTTCAAAGCTTGCCTGGGCTACATAGTGAGCTCAGGGCCAGCCTGAACTACAAAGCGAGACCCTGTCTCAAAAAAATCCCTAAAAAAACCCAAACCAAAAACCAACATAAGTTAGCTAGCTGGGTGAGTTGGTACACACTGGCCACCCAGCACCAGAAGGCTGAGGCAGGAGGATTACCCCAAGCTGAAGACCAACATGGCTAGATAGTGAGTTCAAGACCAGCCTGGATACATAGGGAAACTTTGTCTCAACAAACAAAATTCTCAAAGAGAAGAAAGGTAAAATGTTCCCTGAAATCTTGAGCTCTGCACAAGGGACCCATTTGTAAAAACAATGTCTCCACCCAGTTTCAGGCAGGCAGAGGGAGCCTTGAGATCTCACGGAAAAGGCCGGTCCGGAAGGACAGCACTGAGCAGGCAGGGTGGGCAGGGACGGGGCACGTCTGGGCGCCGTCCGGCTGCCTGGCCACACGGGCCTGCGGCGGAGGCCGGGAGGACGGGAGGGCCGGAGGACGGCCGCAGGGTGGGACTGCTCTGTCCCAGGCTGAGGCGGGCGTCCCGCCAGGGGCCGAGGGCCAGGCCCCCCTGGGGCCTGGTGGGGTCCAGGGAGGGGCTGCTCCTGCCCGCCGGGGCTTCAGCGCCTCCCCCGGAAGGAGGGAGGGCAGCGAGGGAGCAGCGCAGCGGTGATTAGCCGTGGAAATGAGAATCTCGCTGCGCCTCTGGGCTCTGAGTTTGCAGATCAAAAGCGGCTGAATCCGGGCTGGGAATCCCATTCTCCCCAGCGAAGGCGGCGCCTGCAGGACGGGACCCTGGGAAGCCTGGGCTCTGGCCTCTGCCTCTGCGGAGGGCGCAGGTGACGGCTGCAGATGCGAGGCGGGGCCGATGGCTTCTCAGCGGTGCAGGCCCCCACCCTGCGGCGGTGTTCTCTGGGTCACCGAGTGCGACCGTCCCCATCTTCCAGTTGGACGGAGGCCACCCTCAAAGTTCACCTGCAGATCTGGGGAGTGGATGGGCCTCCGGTCTGTGGATGGGGCCTGGGGCCTAGACCGGTGGCTGGCGAGGAGCACCTCCCCGGACTGTCCAGTGGGCTTTGGGGCCCCTCCCCGCTCTTGCTGTCTTTTGCGTTGAGACAGCATCTCAGGCTGGCTGGAACTGACGGAGATCTTCCTGTCTCAGCCTCTCCAGTGCCGAGATCACAAGCACTCGCTACTGTGCCAGGCCGCTTTCATCTGTGTGGGCACTCAGCCCAGCCTCAGTAGGTAGGCGCGGCGTGAGGGTGGAGGCCGGGAGATCCGTGGGCGAGTTTGTGCGGCGCCCCTGCGGGCACAGTTCTCAAATGTCCGGCCCGTGTCACCCTCCAGGCGCCGGGAGCGTGTTGCTTTCTTGCTCAATGCATCCCTTTGTGTGCCAGTTTGAGGGTTGGGTGAGGCAGGAGGCGGTGACTTGGGGGTGCTAAGGGGCTTCTGCACCTTGTGGGTGGGGGGGCAGTCAGGCTGGAGGGTCCTGGGGGCCGGGGATGGCCTAGGACGGGCCTGTGTCTCCCCGCTGTGCCCA
Organism: Thryonomys swinderianus; assembly: GCA_004025085.1. Classification (NCBI taxonomy): domain Eukaryota; kingdom Metazoa; phylum Chordata; class Mammalia; order Rodentia; family Thryonomyidae; genus Thryonomys; species Thryonomys swinderianus. The sequence continues at coordinate 14,684 of PVIC010003516.1, read as the reverse complement.
GGAGTGGGAGGGTGGCCGGGCGCAGAAATCAGAGACAAAGACCCCTGAAGGGAATCTTCCTGAGATAAAAATTGCTATGCTAAAGCCGTAGGCACCAGCCACCGGGGGCCTTGGAAGAGCTCTGGCCTCCAGACCAAAATGCTGTGCGGAAGGCTTGTCCCCGAGGCCCCGGAGGCGGGTGAGCCCTTCCGCCCGGATGACGGGCTGATTAATATGCTGCTATTCCCAGCTCCATGCAGATATCCTTTGTATTGATCTCAGCGTGATGTACTGACTGGAGAAATATGCCGATTTCTGCCAGAGAGCCGAATAGTATTTTTAACCTACTTTAAAATATGTGTTGTTTCCCATGGTTTTTAAAACTCTGGAGTTGATTATGAAAGCAATTTCAATCTTTAAAAATTCTTCTTTCCAAAGAACATACATAACACACATATATATATGTATATACATATATATATATTAAAAAACTATTAAATATAAAGTTTAATGGGTGGGTGACTATAATTTAAAGTTTATAAATTAAGGTTAAAAAAAGAATGTTTTTTTTTCTTTCCTTGGCATATGTATGCCATTATATTGGAGACTACTACAAGCATAAACGAAATTCAAATTTTTGTTTGTTGTTTGTTTTTTGAGAACGATATAGTTTAGGCCTGCTGTGAAGTCACTGGTTGGCCCGGCTGGCCTCATGCTTGCAGTGATCCTCCTGTCTCAGCCTCCTAAATGCTGGGATGACAGGCTTGTGCACTGTGCATGGCTAACAAAGGAAATTTGAGTTAACGATTCTTTGTATCACAGACGTGTTTTTTTTTTTTTTTCTTTTGAGACAGGGTCTCACTTGTAGTTCAGGCTGGCTCTGAGCTCACTATGTTGCTCAGGCAAGCCTCGAACTCATCAATCCTCCTGCCTCTGCCTCTCGAGTGCTGGGATGACAGGCGTGAGCCACCATGCCCGGCATTTGGTATGTGGTACTGATTGCCGGTGGGTGTGAGTCTCCACGCCCAGCATTGTATGTGGTTACCAGGGATTCAGCCAGGGACCTTGTGCTTGCGAGGCAGGTGCCGGAGCCACTGAGCTAAATCTCCGGCCCTCACAGACATTCTTATGGGTGCTTTTCCTGGCCCGTTAGACTGTTCAGCCCCTGCAGTGCGCACCTAAACGTCACCACTGCGCGGACGGGGACATCAGGAAAGGCGATTGGCCTCAGCTGCTCTGACTACTTTATCCTGTGTTTCTCTCTCTCCTTTTCTTCCCGATGGAAAAAAACTAGAAAGGTCCCCGGAGCGAGTGAGATCTTTCACAGACCGGGCTCCGTCCTTCTTGGGAAAGCATCGAGGAGGAACGCATGGCACTGGTGGCTCAGGACATTTTCTGGTTTTGGACAGAGATGTGAAACCCCATGGCAGCCCTGAGCTGGGCGAGGCTGCAGGCCCGCGGCCCTGGGGCGGCCTCCTCGCCGGCTCACCTCGGGGCTGGCGCTGGCGCTCCCCTGGCCCGCAGCGGGGCTCCTTTCTGGCACCCGCCACGCCCTCTGCCCGGTTACCTGAAGTTGTAGCCGGGGGAGACGCTGCTCTTCTCTGAGACGCCGTCCAGCCGGGTGAAGGAGTACTTGGGGACACACTGCTCCTCGGCCCTGTCCAGGTCACACACCCAGCCGATCTTGATGCCCAGGACCCCGCCCTGCGGGTCGGAAGCGGCAGGCTGCCTCGGGCGCCCGGGCGGGGGGCTGTCCCCCTCCCAGCCGGGACCGCAGGCGGGCTCACCGTGCTGGCCAGCTTGGTGAAGTCCTGCCCCGCAAACTTGACCACGTCCCCCACACGGAGAATGGGGCAGAACGGAGCCCTCTCGGGGTGGAAGCGGCAGGTCTTCATGGCGCTGGCCGTCAGGTTGGGTGGGAGATTCCCCCTGGGGGGCGGCGGGGGCAGTCACGGAGCCACTGTCCCCAGCGGGGCGGCTGGGTGGGGACACGGGCACCCTGGCCAACTGCATCCGCTCCCCCTTCCGTCACTTAGGGGGCCTCAGGCCCGGGTCTGCTGTCCCGGTCCCCCCAGGTGGCACCGTCTGCGGAGGGGCCGGGTGGGCGGGGTGAGGGCTCCGGGTGCGTGGCCGGCCCGACTCACTTCTCGAAGTTGAAGAGCGGGAACCGGATGCTGTTCTTGATGAAGATGGTGAAGTTCTCGGCTTCGGACATGATGGGCCTGCAGGACAGGGGCTCAGCCGGGGGGCGGGGCGGGGCGGGGCCGGAGCCGCGGGGGCGGGGCGGGCCTGTACCTTGTCACCGTGTCCACCTCCGTGGGGCACCAGCCCTGGACCTCGCAGGAGCGCAGCTCGGAGCTCAGATTCACACAGCGGCCCGTGAGGATGCCTGGGACACGGGATCGCACGCCTGGGCCGCCGCCCTGCCCAGGCCCGGGCTGGCCCCCGCCGCCCGCAGCGCTGGCCCCAGGGCCGCGGGACACCACCCTGAGGGAGGCCTGGGCACCGGGGCTCCGCCCTGGCCGCACAGTCCCGGGCCAGGGCGGCCTCCCCAGGGCCCCGCCCGGCGCACTCACCCCCGCCCGCCGGCCGGCCCCGCCCGCACTGGCTGTCCCTGTGGCACTGGAACTTCTCCTCGCTCTGTGGGGCGACGGACAGGGCGGCCGTGAGCGCCCCGGGGGTCCTGCCCGGCCCTCACCCCGCGCCCTCGCGGCCGCACCTCGGGGCAGAAGCCCTGCGTCTGGTTCTCGGTGGCGATCATCTTGGTGATGATGACGAAGACGGAGGTGCCCTGGGGGGGAGCGGGGTGAGCGCCCTGCCCGCCTGGCAGAGGGACCCGCCCCGGCCGGGCGCTGTACCTGCGGGGGCGTCACGTAGTCGGACACGTCCATGACGCGGTTGGCGTAGCGGCCGAAGCCCTTCACCTTGGTCACCACCGAGGACTCGATGGCCGTGTCTCGCACCTGGTACGCCTTCTCGTGCAGGAAAACCCACCTGGGGGGCGAAGGGAGGGCGCGGCTCAGCCTTCCAGCCTTCCAGCCGGAGCCGCCCTCGCGCCTCGGGGTCCCTGGAGACTCCAGGCCTCCGCCTAGCTGCTGCCCTGCGTGGCTCTAACATCCCGGGGCGCGCCGCTCCCCCGTGCCCACGCGAGCTTTCTACGGGGGGATCAAAAGGTGTGCTGGCTGTGTAGGCTTTTACTTTTAAGCAGGGGCTGGCTCGGAACTCGCGGGGAGCCTCCTGCCTCAGCCTTCTGCCTGCTGGCATCACAGACTTGAGCCACCACGCCCGGCAGAATTTTCAAGTTTGTTACAGAAGAAGACACACCGTCGTGAAGTTCCCTCAAAGTCCTCGCCTTCCTTCGAGCGCCCTGGCCCCCTCCCGGCGCGCTCGGGAGCCCTCTTCCGGACGGTCTTCCGCTGGGCTGTGTGGCTGCCCGGTGTCCCGGGCTGATTCAATACATTGACCTTCCGTGGTCACTCTGCCCTCGGGCCAGGGTCAGAATCGCTCGGCGCGGACTCGGTGGCCGAGGACTCGCTGTTGTTACTCGCGCTGCCTCTCCGCGGGTGGCGGCCCGCAGCGGCGTTCACCGTGTTTTTGATCGCACCTCGGGTGATGGCTCGGAGCGGCGGCAGGACTCGCCGGTATTGCTGGGGCTGTGCTGCCCCCTCGTGGCCGTTACGGGACGGCAGCGGGGCCGTGCCTTGGAGCCCGGAGCCCACGCAAGAGCCCCCGAGCCCACCGCGCCGGGCTGCGACCCGGAGCGCTCTGTTCTGCGGTGCTGGGCCGAAACCCGGCCGCACACGCGATGCGGGCCCAGCGCTGTCTGCCGGGAGAGGCCCGGCAGGGTGTGGGGCCCCACGGCGGGGCGTGGTGGGCGCAATCCCGAAGGCGGGTCCAGGGGCGGTTTCCGGGGAATCCCCAGAATAAAGCTTCCGCGCTCGAATTCTTTTTTCTTTCTACAATTTCATTTTCAGCCGGATGTGGTGGCACATGTCGATAACTGCAGCACTCAGGAGGCTGAGGCGGGAGGATTCCTGCAGTGTTGAGGCCAGCGTGGGCCACGTAGGGAGTTCAAAGCCAGCCTGAACTATATAGAGGGACCTTGTCTCAAGTAAAAAAAAAAAAAATTTAACTTTCAAGTTATTATTATTATTGCAGTCTGGGGCCTGACCCCAGCCCTTTTTAAATTTGAGACAAGGTCTCACTAAATTCCTAAACCCAGGCTGGATTCAAATTCCCGCGTCTCCTGCCCCAGCCTCCCGGAGTGCTGGGATTACCGGTGAGCGCCTGCACGCCCAGCAAATCCTGTACTTTTAACACAGCAGCAAGAATTATTTCTGTGGCTCACAGCGCAGGACTCCCCACGGCTCCTAACACGCCCTCCGCCGGCCTCCTCTCCTCCTCCCAGGGCTCTCCCTCCAGAGCCCAAGCGCTGCCGCCTTGGGGAAGGGCGGGTCCGGCCTCAGCGCTCCGTGGACCGGCGCGGCTAAGCGGGGACAGGCGCCTGGTGCTGATCCCGCCCCGCCCCAGCGGACTGCTAGCCCAGAACCAGCGGCGACGCATCCGCGCCAGCGACGGAGCTTTGTTATCTGGAAACAGGCGCGGAGGGGCGGCCGCGCCCCAGCCCGGAAGCCGGCGGGCTGCAGACCCGAGCTCTGCCTGGGCGGGGCGCCGCTGAATCGTCTCCCTCCGAGAGGAGCCGGGGCCGGGCGCGCGCAGGGCCGGAGGGCGTGTCCGTGCCGGCCGGGAGGGGCGGCTCGCTCCCAGGCCGGAAGGGGGTGTCGGACGCGGAGCTGCTGCTCGGCACTGACGCAGGCTGCGGCTCCCCTCGCGCCTGGTTTATTATTTATAGAACGGAAGGGGTGGCAGCGCCAGGGCAGGTGGGAGGTGTGGAAGCGCCCGCACTCCGCGCACCCCGGGGGGGGGTGAGGGGCGCGGGGCGAGCTGGCCAGAGACGGCGGAGCCCGAGTGATCACAGCGCCCGAGACTCAGCCCCACGGGGTCTCCACGGCCCCCGAGTGTCATTTTCCTGGACCAGCTTTTCGGATTCCGGAACTGAGGTTTCTGGATTGCGGGGCAGAGCCCAGTTTGTAGTCTGCGCGCTGGTGGGAGGAGCCGCTCCGGTCCTTCTCGGGAATGGGCACCGGCACTTGAACCTGAAATCCTCCTGCCTCAGCCTCCCAGTGTGCTGGGTGTCAGGTATGTGTCACACCACTCAGCGGCACTGGGAGCACCGCCCTCCCTCCTTGTGCCTGTGAATGCAGAGTTACTTAAGCCTGGGCCAGGATGACAGGAGACACCTCAGGGACATCCGGGCTCTCCTGCGCACCCAGGTGGGGAGAAGGCAGGCACAGCGCTGTGGCCTGGGGGAGCCTGGGTGGTCCCTGGCAGGGTCACGGGAGAGAGACGACTGTGAGCTTATTCATGTACTGGGGGCTGAGCCCACCCAAGGCCTCCGACCTGAACTGTACCCTCCGTCCTCTTATTTCTTGAGATGGGGGCTCCGCACATGCTAAACTGTACAAACGGGGCTCAAACTTGCGGTCCTCCTGCCTCAGCCTCCCAGCGTGCTGGGTCTACAGGCATTCACTACCCCGCCTGGCTCAAGAGTGAGGTTCACATTAACACCACGGCATTAGCATCCTTTCTGATTGGATTGAGTCTGGTGTCTCTCCGTCTGTTTCTCTCCTCGGACCCCTCCCCCTTTCGCCAGGCTGATCTTCCCGGCTCATATTCAGCACACCGGTCTCCCTCAGCCCTGAGCACACCCGTGTGCATGAGTACACACGCACACACACACACAGTGAATACACGCACATGTGCCTTACACTGGTTCTAGAGTGCTTTCCTGCGCTCTGCTGAAGCAAAGCTCCCCAAGGCCGTGCGGGCCCGGGCTCTGAGGCATCACCTGCCTCTGCTCCCTGCCCCCCACCCTCCACAGGGCCTCAGGCGCCGTGGGCTTCTCCCGACCCACACCCGTCTCCGGTGGCTGCCCCTGGGCCCCGGGCGGGCCGCCCCTGCTCACAGCAGCTGCCCGGTGTGCGTGACCTGCCTCAGTGGGGCCTCAGACCCCGGCTCACCGTCCAGGCCTGTCTGCTTCTGTCCCGGGGCAGCCCTCAGCCCTCATGCCTACACCTCTGGCCGCTGGGCGGGAAGTCACAGCAGGCAGGGCTCCCGGGGCAGGGCGGGAGCGGCGGAGGAGAGTGCGCAGCCCTGGCCCTCAGGGAGCTGTCAGGCTGACGGATGGGCTGGGAGCGAGCGCCAGGAGCCTGGCAGGCGCCCTCCTCGGCGGCCCAGCCCCCAGCCAGGAGGATGCCGTCTCTGGCCGCTGAGGAGGGGTGCGGGCCCCGGAGCCAGCTGGCTCGCTCGGCCGGTCTCCTGTCTGTCTGCAGCGTCCGCCGGAGCTGGGCTGGCGGGGCGCGCTGAGGCAGCCCGAGCCGTCACCTGGCCGGCCGGCTGGTGCTTACACAGCATCGGGGCCGCACGCACGGTAGCGACATGGGAGTGACACGCATCACCGCTCTGGACAGAAGGCGCTGCCAGCGCCGCGCCTGAGCTGGGGTTGGGAGGGGCATCAGGACTCGCACTCCTGCCCAGCTCCCACGCGAGGCTGGCACGCCTGCCACAGCCACTGCGCCCGCACACGCTCCCGTACGACCTCCGCGGTCGTCAGCCACTCACAAGGGTCTGGTCCCTGTGCGCGCTGGCATCCCTCGACTGACCGCTCGGTGGGTGCTGTCGGGCACGCACAGCCATTGTCTCGGGCCGGGATGCACGGCCGGGGAGGAGCTGCCCAGGCCGCCCGCATGCCCGGTGGGTGCCCGAGGACAGAGCTGGTGCCTCACACCCACCGCATTGTCTGTATGTGCGGGCGCGTGGCCCCTAGGCGGGGGCGGGCGCAGCTCGCACAGCACCCCCGGGTCCTACGAAGGAGCCCACCCTGTGCCCGGAAGCGACTTCTGCGCACCAATCTTCCCCTAGTGTTATTTGTGCCTTTCTCCGACCCCAGGGAGCAGCCCTGGCCTTTGCCCCCCCTCAGAGCGGGAGGGGCTCCTCCTCAGCCCCCGCCGGCCCCTCCACCCATCACATCTCGGGGCTGGCGCCTTCCTTCCCCTCTTCCTGGGCTCTCAGCGTCCCCAGAGCCAGCGAGGGCCGCGGGGTCACTTCTCCCCTGCTTGGTGGGGACAGGCCACTGGGGCCTCTGCGGGGCCCTTTGGTTCTAGGCGCTGTTCTCCAAGTCTGGAGGACTCAGGGACAAGATCCCTCGAAGACGAGGACCTGGGCGGGGTGGCGGAGCCCACGTTCCAGGACGCAGCTCTGCAGGAGGAAGAGCTGCCCTCCGCGTGCAAGCCCCGGAGACGGGGCAGGACGCTGCTGGCACTCACCCCACGAAGTAGGAGATTATCAGGAGCTGGACGGCCCGGTTGATGACCCCGATGGTCCAGCTCTTCACCACCACGGACTTGGTGGTCTCGTAGGTGAAGAAGTCCGAGACGCAGTTCATGCTGCTGCGCGCCGGGCCCGACGGCAGCCGGGGGCTGGGGGTCGGGATGCACACGGAGGCCGAGCTGCTGGTGCCCCTTCTCCTCACACCAGGCGCCCGGCCCGGTGCCCAGCCCTCTGCTCTGGACACTCAGCCAGCCAGGAGTGCAAGGCCAGGGCGGGGGACCCTTTTATCCGCTCCCACCCCACTCCCCAGTGATGTCACATCGGGGTGGGGTCTCCAGCCTGGGCTCCTGATTGCCTGCCTGCCGCTGGCGGCCCCAGGGACTCATGCTTTATCCACTCTGTCTCCCGCGGCTGCTCCCTGCTTCTCACGCCGCCGCCTCCTCCTTGCCGCAGCTTGCCAGCTGGCTCAGGGGCTCCCGGGCCCCTCGAGGTGCCCAGCCCCAGTGCCCCGCACCCCACTCCCGAGGCCCGCGACACTCGACCAGCTCTGCAGCGAGCCCCTCGCTTCCCGCTTTGTCCACCTCCCACGGACAGGTGCTGCGGTCTCCAGGGCACTTCTCGGGGTGTCGGGAGATGGGCCGAGTGAGAGTCGCCTGCCTCCAGCCTGGCTGGCCGGGTACTGCGGCTGGCCAAGTACCGCGGCTCCTTTTTTACCATAAGCCTTTGGCCAGACTGTGTGCGCCGGAGGGCTGGGCTGTGGGTACTAGTTCTCTCCGAGCCTCCCAGTGTGCGGGATCGCAGGGAGCCCACAGTGCACACGGCCATTCCGTCGAGTAGAAATTACAATTGGAGGCAGAGCTACCAAGAGGACTATTTAGCCAGGGGTTAAAGCCACGAGTTTCAGGAGCAGTGGGGCTTCCCTGCTGTGCCAGGCTAGCAAGCTGGGGTCATGACTCTGTGAGGATATTCTGTCTCTGTACAGCACGTGTGTTCCCCATCACCCTGTACAAAGAGCTGCTGCGATCGTGGAGGGAACCCGACCGGTCTTAGAGACCTGTCTCTGCTTCTTGCCAATTCCCTGAGGCCTGGGAAAGCTCGTTTTGGGGCCTCTGCTTCCCCATCTGCACAAGGCCCAGGCCGCCGGCAGCTCCAGGTCTGGCCGGCTCTGGGGAGGCAGTCCCGCGGCCCCGAGGGCGGGAGGCAGAGCCCACACCGGCCCCTTCCCGGGAGCCCGGGCCCTGCGGTGGGCGGGGACGGGGCCCCACCCGCCGGCAGGACGGACGCCGGCGTCTCCCGCGCAGGGTGGGGCCGCGCTCTCCGCGCCCAAGGACGCGGCTCCTCCGGTTCCAGGGGCCGCTCGCGCACCGCAGAAACTGTTGCAGAAGGGACCCACGTGCCGCCTCTCCACACACCCAGCTCTGTAGAGCGCCTGAGAAAGCCACACGACTCTCCCTTTGGAACTAATCACTCCTTTGCACAAGTGCTTGCAACTCTACTACAGAGCTTTCCACGCCCCCACCTACGAGTCCGTTTGCACACGGGTGGGAGTTCCCAGCCACCACGACTCCCTCAGGTCCTCCAATGTTGCCGACGCTCTACACGCCTGTCTCATGGGCCGGCCCGGCTCGGGCCCTTCTAGCCCGCTCTTCCTCTCGATGGTCGGAGCGCGACTTCCGGTGGCGGGACGCGGGGCTGCGCACGCGGGAAAAGCTCCCCGGGCGTCCCCCGGCCCCTCCGTCGCGTCCCCTCCTCGCCCACCGCCCAGCCGGGGCCGTCGCAAGGCTGCGGCAGAAAGGGGTGAGTGGTCGCGGGCCCCGATCCCCAGGCCCGCGTGGGCCCCCCTCCCCCGCGGGATGCTCGCGTTGGGCCGTTCCGCGTTCAAATCCGCGGGCGGCGGGCGAGACCATTTCGGGAAGAGGGGAGCAGCGCGGGTCCGGGCCGTGGAGCGTGGGAGCCTGGGGAGGGTCCCTTCGCGCCCCGCCGATCTGGAGTGCGGGGCGCGGCTGCTTCTTTGCGGGGTCCACAGAGTGTCGCCTTGGGTTTTTAGTAGCCCGACCCGGCCGGGACATCCCCGAGCTCGCCTGCAGCTCCCGGCGGTTGGGGGCCCGGGACATGACCCGCGCTGCTGCGCTCGGCACCCGGCACCCAAGCGGTGAGAGGCGACGCCTTGCATGTCCGTCTCTCCCTCCTGAATCCAGATCCCCGGCCCCCTGAGTTTCTGCACCCCTGCCCAGGAGTTGGGGCCCGGCTCGCGGCCACCCCGGGCAGGTCAGCATGGCAGAGACGCTGGAGTTCAACGACATCTACCAGGAGGTGAAAGGCTCCATGGTGAGCAGGGTTTGGGCTGGGGGAGGCGGTGAAGCAAGAAGGGCAGAGAGTTCTCAGCAGAAGCTTAATTTTGATGTTGCTGCAACTTAGGAAGACTTGAGATACTGTGTATCTGATGTTTCCCCCAACCAAAGGCAGCGGGGAACCCCGAGGGCTGTAGGACCTCGGACTGTGGAAGCACCGAGCACGCGGTGCTGTTCAGCTCCAGCCGGTGCTGCTCACAGAATGCGGTGCGTCAGCTTGCGATGCCCCGAGCAGGCACGGCCGGCTTTCCCCGGCTTGCTCTTGTTGATATGTACTGTCTGCACCGTCTGAGCGCTGTTCTGCTCTGATGAGCTGGCAGCGCGGGCAGTTGGGAGGGGTGTGGGTAGAACCGGGCCCAGCAGCCTGTGTCCCGTGCTCCTGTATCTGGGCATTGCTCCCTCAGAACGATGGTCGCCTACGGCTGAGCCGCCAGGGCATCATGTTCAAGAATAGCAAGACAGGCAAAGTGGACAACGTCCAGGCCGGGGAGCTGACAGAGGGCATCTGGCGACGGGTAGCTCTGGGCCACGGGCTGAAATTGCTCACGAAGAACGGCCACGTCTACAAGTACGACGGGTTCCGGGAATCGGTGAGCTGCCCTGTTCCCAGACCTTCTTTTACTGGGTCATCTTGGTTAGCTTTTTTTTTTTTTGAGACAGGGTCTCGCTTTGTAGTTTAGGCTAGCTCTGAGCTCACTATGTAGCCCAGGCAAGCCTCGAACTCGGCAATCCTCCTGCCTCTGCCTCCCGAGTGCTGGGATGACAGGTGTGAGCCACTACGCCCCCGGCACTGTGGTATGTGGTGCTGATTGCTGGTTGATTGCTGGTGGGCGTGAGTCTCCACACCCAGCATTGTATGTGGTTACCGGGTATTGAACTCAGGACCTTGCGCTTGCAAGGCAGGCGTCGGAACCACTGAGCTAACCCTCTGGCCCCATCTTGGTTATCTTTAAGCTAGAGAGTTGAGGTTCCTTCTGGTAACATCTCACTGATAGTTTCTGCTTCAAAAAAAACAGGCTCTTGAGGCCACTGGCCAGTCCATATTGTGCTTTGAGGGTAGAAGTCTTTCGACTTTGGGTTTTGACTCCAGACTTTCTACTGTTTTAAGTTAGTGCTGGTTACTGTTAGCTGGGTTTTAGAATCTTAAACTGGGTGTGGTGCCCCAGGCCTGTAACCCAGCATTCTGGAAGGAAGTGGGAGGAGGATCCCAAGTTCAAGCCTAGCCTGGGTAACTGAGTGATTTAGTAAGATCCTCTCTCAAAATGAAAGGAAAAAGGGGTGAGGATATACCACAGCACAGACCCTCCGGTACTATAAAATAGGACACGAAAGAGAATCTTCACTCGATGTTCTAGTTTGTATTTTCAGTTTAAGTTAGACTTTACTTGTTTAATTTCCACCTTCACTGAAACAGTACCTACACAAAACTTTAGAAAGTCAGCTAGCACTGCCTGGGCTACATAGTGAGCTCAGAGCCAGCCGGAACTACAAAGCGAGACCCTGTCTCAAAAAAAAAAAAAAAAAAAAAAAAAGTCAGCTAGCACGATGAGAGCAAATCCAGGAATATCAGTCCCTCCCCCTGCCTTCCCCACAGAGGCCTGCTTTGGAAACAGGCTCTGTCTATGGATGCTTCAGCAGCATCTGAGCTGAGGTGAACACCAGTGGGATCCTGGGCTCTTTTCTGAGAGGTGCTTCAGGGTGCAGGGAGTGTGTGGAGGCTGCCAGAGTCACGGGGACTGAGCTCTCTCTCCTCCGCTGCAGGAGTTTGAGAAACTCTCTGATTTCTTCAAAACCCACTACCGCCTGGAGCTCATGGAGAAGGACCTGTGTGTGAAGGGCTGGAACTGGGGGACAGTGAAGTTTGGGGGTAAGCTGGGCACACGGCTTGCGGGGAGGGGCCAAGGAGGCCTCTTTTGTTACCACCTTCTTGCTTCTTTCCCTCTGCGGTTGCCTGATTTCCTCGGTGCGCGTGGTTTCGGGAGCCTGGCCCTGGGGCTGCAGGGGGCGCACCGCAGCCTCAGCGTCTGGACCTCACGGGGCCGTAGGCTGCGGCGGCTCGAAGGGCCTGTGTTCCTCGCAGGGCAGCTGCTGTCCTTTGACATTGGCGACCAGCCCGTCTTTGAGATCCCCCTCAGCAACGTGTCCCAGTGCACCACGGGCAAGAACGAGGTGACGCTGGAGTTCCACCAGAACGACGACGCGGAGGTCTCGCTCATGGAGGTGCGCTTCTACGTGCCCCCCACCCAGGAGGACGGCGTAGATCCCGTCGAGGTGAGGCCTTCGCATGCTGCGGTGGGAACAGACGCAGCCGAGCAGGCTGCGGCCGACCCAGTGACCAGCGTGTGCCCTGCAGGCCTTCGCCCAAAACGTGCTGTCCAAGGCGGACGTCATCCAGGCCACTGGAGACGCCATCTGCATCTTCCGCGAGCTGCAGTGTCTGACCCCCCGGGGCCGCTATGACATCCGCATCTACCCCACCTTCCTGCACCTGCACGGCAAGACCTTCGACTACAAGATCCCCTACACCACGGTGCTGCGGCTCTTCCTGCTGCCCCACAAGGACCAGCGCCAGATGTTCTTCGTGGTGAGCAGGGTCCCGGGCACGGGAGCCAGGGCCCACTGTCCACAGCACACGGATCTCGGGGTGCTTTGGGCTCTGTGTCCTGAGCTCCTTGCGAAGTCTCAGTCATCTTGACTCCACTCCTCTTCCTCCCCAGATCAGCCTGGACCCCCCGATCAAGCAGGGCCAGACCCGCTACCACTTCCTCATCCTCCTTTTCTCCAAGGACGAGGACATCTCCTTGACCCTCAACATGAACGAGTGAGTGTGGCCCGGTTGTGTGTGTGCCGCTGGGGAGGGCAGAGCCCGCAGCCTCCTGTCGCTCTGTCCTGTCGGCAGGGAGGAGGTGGAGAAGCGCTTCGAGGGGCGGCTCACCAAGAACATGTCCGGCTCGCTCTACGAGATGGTCAGCCGGGTCATGAAAGCCCTTGTGAACCGCAAGATCACGGTCCCCGGCAATTTCCAGGGCCACTCGGGGGCCCAGTGCATCACCTGCTCCTACAAAGCCAGCTCCGGGCTGCTGTACCCGCTGGAGCGGGGCTTCATCTACGTGCACAAGCCGCCCGTGCACATCCGCTTCGATGAAATCGCCTTTGTCAACTTTGCGCGCGGCACCACCACCACCCGCTCCTTTGACTTTGAGATAGAGACCAAGCAGGGCACGCAGTACACCTTCAGCAGCATTGAGAGGTGAGGGGCCCTCCCCGGCCCCGCCCTGACCCCAGTGTGGGGGTCTGGCTTGGCTGGAGCTGCTCAGCATAGGCTGTGGCGTCGGCTTTGAGCAGAGCAGAAACTTTCTTTGGTTTCACCGGCATCGGCTTAGAGAAGTTCTTTTCTCTTTTGTGCTACTGGGCATTGAACTCGGGGCTTCTGCGCTGAGCTGCATCCCCAGTGTCCTCGTCTTGTTCTGCCAAGGTGCCCTGGGTGGAGCCTAAACTTTTGACCCTCCTGCCTCAGCCTTCCAGAGTGCTGGGGTTTCAGGCGTGCTCTGGCTAGAAAAGTTATTTCCTGAACTATCAAAATGGTTTTCTCCTGCTCCCCGAGTGAAATGCTATCTCTCTGCTTCCTGGCACCAACCAGCCCTGTGTCTGGGAACAGCGCAGCTAATGTGTATTAAGCGTTCCTCACGGGCATTACAGACATCTCCAGTTAAACTTTGCTGGCATCCCAGCAGTCACAGATCAGTAAAATGATGACGCCCCGCCCCAGCGCGCCTGCTCTGGGTGCTGTTGGGAGTGGGTGACCCTCCCATCCCGCGCGAGCCCTTTGGGCCAGGCAGGTCCTCTCAGGACCCGAGTCTGACCCTCAGCACTGTCTTCCGGGTTCCCCGGGCTCAGAGTGGATGGTACCCCAGAACCTGGCTGCGCGGTGACGCTGTCTCTCCCTAGGGAGGAATACGGAAAGCTGTTTGATTTCGTCAACGCGAAAAAGCTCAACATCAAGAACCGAGGCCTGAAAGAGGTATCTCGGGGCCGGGTGAGCCGCTCTGACCTTCTGTGGGGAGAAAGGAGCGGAGCCTCCTGGCTCTTTTTCACTCTCTCTTCTCTTCTTACCCCTATAGAAAAAAGAGGTGCGTGTGACCCTCTCCCCTCCCGGTGCAGGTTTTCTCCGCATGGCCTTAGATCAGGCTCGCAGCCCTCCGAGCCGCTGGGCCGGGAGCGGGAGGGGCTTGGGCTAACCCACTGTGTGAGGGCCGCGCTGGCCTGCCACGGCTTGGCCCTGGGCCTCGGGCTGCTGCTCTGAGCCCGCGGGCATGGCGGGGGCTTCCGCGCGCGCAGGGGTCGGGCGGGGCGCCGGTCTCACCCGCCTCCTCCCGGCCAGGGCATGAACCCCAGCTACGATGAGTATGCCGACTCGGACGACGAGCAGCACGATGCCTACCTGGAGCGCATGAAGGAGGAGGGCAAGATCCGGGAGGAACACGCCAACGACAGCAGCGACGATTCGGGCGAGGAGACGGGTGCGCGGAGGGCGCGGGGTCTGGGGTCGGGCGCGGCCGCTGCTGGGGCTCGTGCTCAGGCTGCTCGCGGTCTCTTCCAGACGAGTCCTTCAACCCCGGCGAGGAGGAGGAGGACGTGGCTGAGGAGTGAGTGAGGGCGCACCGGCACGGGGTCCCCTGCAGGGCCGAGGGCCTCGCCGGGGACGTGTGGGCAGCCCGGAAAGCACTGAGGAGGAGCTGGGCGCAGGACTGTTTTCCCACCTGCCGCCCAGGAAGCCTCTGCACCAGGAGCCAGGGCTGTGATTGGCGTTTCAGAAACGGAGGGGTGGAGGGGGAAGGGGGTGGAGCTGTGGCGTGGAGGGGAAGATGGGGTAGAGCTACGGTGTGGAGGGGGAAAGGGGGTGGAGCCGTGGTGTGGAGGGGGAAGGGGGCGGAGCCACGGCGTGGAGGGGAAGGGGGTGGAGCC
>PVIC010003515.1:0-68575 GCA_004025085.1 Thryonomys swinderianus | reverse complement strand
CCAAGTTAGGGTCCTGAGCCCTCCCAGAATCACAGCCGACCCTGCCCTGTTCTTTCCGTCACTGTGTCTTCCTGGGCTGGGCTGGAAACCTGCCTGAGGACCTCACTGTATACGGCCGCCCTTGTCGAAGGCGTCTACACCTGTTACCGGGATTCCCAGGCACCCTGTACCTGTCTGCCCCCGAGCTGGCTCAGCTTCCGAGTGCCACTTATTGGGTGCCCACATTCAGCGTGTGGAAATCCAGCCCCGCTCATTTTTGCATCTGCGTTAGTCGGTATCTAGCCCGGATGAGAGCTACGCTCAGATTTTCAGGCCTGCTTCAGAGAGGTCTTTTGAAAACAAAGGTCGGAGCAGAGTGCAGGGAAGACCACGGAGACGAACACGTCAGCTCTGGGGCCGCAGAGGCAAACTCATCAGCCCTGGTGTGAAGCCCTGGGGGTGACGGTGCCGCCCCGAAGCACAGGCTGAGGTGCAGCGGCCAGCGACGGTCTCTAGCCTTTCGCATGACACGCAGCCATCGTAGAATGGAGAGGTCTGTGGACTCTGTGCTCCAAAATCACCTCCCCTTTTTTCCGGTCTACTGACTTCTACTCCTTACCCCGGGGGTCGTCATGCGCAGGACACATGGCGTGGTGAGCCTTCCGCGAAGCCGGGAAGAGCACGGCTGGGAGCACGGCCGCCAAGGCCGGGGGAGCTTCGAAGTCGTGGCCTGTGGTGCCTTCCGCTGCGGGGAGCTTTCTGATGGGCCTTCCCTTTCTCCTGAGTTTCTTGGCTCAGATCTGATTTCTGTCTCTCTCAGGGTCCCTCTGCAGCCTGCCTCTTCCAGCACAAAATCTCTACCTAACGTCTTTTATACATACCTGGCCAAATATATTTAATCTGTCAGAGCACAAGTCAATACATACTTTTTGCAGGAAAGTTTCCTAATTAGAAATGGCTTCTGGTCTCGGCTCTTTTTGAACATACAACCCATACCCGGTTCTCTAAACAACACGGAGCCCTGTGAAGAAAAAAAAAATGAGCACGCTCCTTAGTCTGTCTTTATTCATTCATTTATTTATAAAGTTACGCACATGAACAGACTTAATATTCATTTATAGAAAGAACACATAAATAAACATTAAAATATTAATACAAGAAAAGTTCAACATCCTTCCTTCTAGCTTCCTCTTTGGTGTGCTCCACGTGGGGCTCTGTATCTCCTGGACTGTTTCTCTTCTTTCACGTCCATGACTGTGTCCGTCAGACTTGTGTTGCTGAGACTAACGCCTGAGATCAGCACTGGGGGGCGGTGCTCGGGGCTCCTAGTTCGAGAGATTTCGGTCCACGCTTCCCTGGCTCGCTGTTTCTGGGCCTGTGGGGAAACAGGCGGCACAGGGGGCACCGGGCAGAGAAAACCTGCTCACCGCACGGTGGCTGGAAGCAGAGAGGATGAAGGGGCCAATGTCACCCCCGGGGAAGCCCAGGCATCTGACTCCTCCCCCCGGAATCATGTAGCGAGCCTCCCGACTCCCCAGCAGGCCGCCAGCTGGGGAGCAAGCCCGGCACGGAGCCCCGGAGACACAGACGCTGCCGTCATGAACTTTCAGCTCCCTTCACGACGAACAGTTCCAGTGCACAACGCCCTGTCATGAAGAGCTGTCTTAAAAAGTAAAAACAGGGGCCGGAGGGTTAGCTCAGTGGTTCCGGCGCCTGCCTCGCAAGCGCAAGGACCTGAGTTCAATCCCCGGTAACCACATAGAATGCTGGGCATGGAGACTCACGCCCACCAACAATCAACACCGCATACCACAATGCCGGGCGTGGTGGCTCACGCCTGTCATCCCAGCACTCGGGAGGCAGAGACAGGAGGATTGCTGAGTTCGCGGCGGCTTGCCTGGGCACCATAGTGAGCTCAGGGCCAGCCTGAAAGGGCCAGCCTGAACTACAAAGTGAGACCCTGTCTCCAAAAAGCAAAAAAAAAAAAAAAAAAAAGTAAAAACAGTAGGGTTTTCATTATGTGGGAGGGCTAGTCCATTTTCCTCTGTCTTTAAAACTTGTTCTTGTTTGTGTGGGGGGAGGCAGGTGTGGGAATCCACGTGAGCACAGGCCACAGACGTGCACATATTTTGTGGGGGAACATGTGTGTAAGTGTCTGTGGGTGAGGGATGCGTGTGCAGCCGCATATGTCTTAGAGGCCAGTTGCTGTGTGAACTGCTTATTCCTGCGGGTGTTATTTAAAAACCAGAGAAAGCCCCTCAGGAACGCTTTGCGCAGGTTGGAGGCAGCCGGTGACAGCTCTCCAGGCCGGTCCCGGGGTCCGCGCCCCCCCAGCCTCCCTAAAATGTTACACTTCATAGTCTCCTTGACTAAAACGCATCATCCCCGCCTGCTTCTGTTTAGTTCGGAAACCTGCACTCCTGGGGCCACACTGATAAATGAATGGATCCTCGTTTTCCAACTAGCGCGCCACCTTGTGTAAACATACTCTTTCTTCTCAAATAAGAATCATACAGTTTTGACGATGAAAGGCTTTTGAACATCATTCTACTCCGTTTCTTCCCTTTTTGGTAAATAAAATTCATTATCTTCTTTGACTTCAAAATTAATTCATGTTTCTCATGAAAACGGAAAAGTAAACAATAAAAAAATCTAAAAATCGTGAATTCTTCCATGCCTAGGGACACTTGATAATAGAATTTCAGCTTCCATCTCCAGAATTTTTCTGGAGAAACATATCATCTTTTATAAGCAAACAAATTGTATTTTGATTTTGATATCTTCTTTTCACATTTAATATATAATGAACATACCCTAAATATTAATTATACTTTGAGAATATTATGTTAATCATTGTATAATAATTTTATCTTAGCTGTCCTATGACTTTTAAGTCCCCTACAGTTAGAATCTTACATTGTATCCAAATTCTCACTGCAATAAAAACTCATTTTCAATAATATTTCTGGGGCCGGAGGGTTAGCTCAGTGGTTCCGGCGCCTGCCTCGCAAGCACAAGGTCCTGAGTTCGATCCCCGGTGACCACATACAATGCTGGGTGTGGAGACTCATGCCCACCAGCAATCAATATCACATACCATATACCACAGTGCCGGCGTGGTGGCTCACGCCTGTCATCCCAGCACTCGGGAGGCAGAGGCAGGAGGATTGCTGAATTCAAGGCTTGCCTAGACTACATAGTGAGCTCAGAGCCAGCCTGACCTACAAAGTGAGACCCTGTCTCAAAAAAAAAAAAAATAATATTTCTGTATCTCTCTAATGTAGTACAAATTCTGAAAATCATTACTTCCATTTCAAAGACAGAAAACTAAAATGTCACTCACTTGTAATCATATTGCTCTCAATTACTATTGTAAAGTAAGAAAAATGCATCAAGTGGAAATTATATTATTTTTTGTACACTTGCTACTTAAGTAAGTAAAATTTATTCAGTATTTTTCAATCACATTTCTATAATTGCCAAGGTGAACACTTTTTCAAAATATTGCTTCATTTCTCATTTTGTAATTGCCTATTTATATAGACTTATCTATTTTTCTATTAGATAGTATTCTTTTTATTTAAAAGTTATTTATATTTGAGAAATATTAATCACTTGCCTGTCTTACGTGATCCAAATCCCAGACTTCACAAAGACCTGAGCTAAAAATACACTTCATGGACTGGATATGTTGAAATTATCCATCAGTGTCAGGATAGATTTCTCCAGAAACCAGATCTTACCAAATAAACCCTCTTTGGGACTCTATAATATAAACTCTGTAATATAAAGGTAACCAATACATTGCTTACAGATGAAATTTATTTTATCTTCTGATTTATTCAGGTTAAAGCGCAGTGCCTTCATATTGTCCTGTTCTGTCCCTGTCCAATTCCTCTCCATCATTTCCAATCCAAAAATCAACCAAAGAAAACAATTTGTTCTCTAGTTGCATAGTAACCAATTTCCTTTGATAGTTTATGATTCTATCATATTATATTAATGGAGAAGTTCCAACACTACAGAGGGACTCCTTTCTCCTAAAATGCTAATAATTATCTCAAGTAAATCATTCTAATCTGCCAAAAAAGTGCCTACTCCATGTAATATAAAACAGGCAACTTGGGATGTTTAAAACAGCTATTTATTTGGGGGCAATTTCCTAGGAAATAATTTCTTAATGGTTTGCTGTAGTTAGGGGGCTAAACACCCCTGGACGGCCTGTGTGTGGTAGGCTGGCTTCTCACCTCTGCGCGGGGGGCGACCATGAAGATTGGGGACCTTGCGGACTGCTTCCGGGTGCCCTTCAGAGCGAGCTCTCAAAACGGCCCAGGATTCCACTCCTTCGCCGGCCACCAGATTCCTCTCCTTGGCTCTCCCACCCCTCACCCGCCTTCCCATAGCCCCGAAGCCACAGGTCCTCTGCTCATGTCTCCAAAACCGAGAGCCAAGGGAGAACCTTTTTCTTCTGCATTATCTTCGGTATTCTGTCACAGTGATAGAGAGCTGACTACACAGACTTTTGTGGCGTTCTTATTTACAAGAGAATTTCTTTAGATCCACATCCAAATCATCTTCTTTTGGGCGCCCATTGTCTCAAATACAAATATTACCGAGTTTGCTGGCTGGAGAAAGAAGTCTCCTTCTCAAGACTTGCTGGATTAACCCTTCCCTTCAAACCCTTCTAGGGTGAGACCTTCCAGTTTCTGGTGTTGATCTTTGCTGATCCTGCATCCAGCTGGGTGAGATCAGCAATCCAGGAGGCTCCTCATGTCTTCTAAGGGTAAAAGAGCCCTTCTTAAACATCTTTATTCTTGTCTCATGAGATGCAAAGCCATCGTCTAACCCACTGCTATCAAGGTATAAATCTGTTTTTGCCTCTGGGAGGAACATGAGATAAATCAGGCCTAGTGGCGGCACAGACTGCAGCGCCCTGCACAGAAGCTCCTCTTCCTTGACTGCCTCTCCAGGCAGCAGTAAAGGTCGTAAACAGCATAAGCTGAACATCTGTGCCTTCCACCTTCACCTCTGCCTCTGTTTATTCTTCTAGAAGTGAGAGGTTTTCACTGTTCTCACAGTTCTTTTCACGGCTCTACTTCATTAGAACAGAACTCAGGTCTACATTTTTTCACTTAATTTAGTGAGCTATGCTATAGTTAGCCCTGTTACTCTTTTGCTTACCAACCTGAAAACTGAAAACGTGCGAAGTACCTGGTGACATTCTTATTTCTTTTCTTAAAGCATGTCGTTTCTCAGAGTGTGAGTTTAGGCTTGAGATAAGCATAACCCAAATCTACACAACTTTAAGCTCTCTGTCTCGCAAAGTTATTATGATACATAGTATAATAATGCTAATAAAAGTTAAACATTGTTAAACCCAGTTTTTGTCCTTTGTTCCTGGAGAAGAGACTCTGAGTCTTTGGAATTTTCCAAGTGATAAGAGCATCTTTGTGATTCATGAAAAATGCCTGGCACTACAACGTGAGATCAGCAACTCCCTCTCCCAGTTCCTGGGAAGGAAGAGCTTCGGGCTCTGAGTGGCATTGTCTGGCCAGTGATTGCATCAGCTGCGGCTGTGTAAGCCTCAAATAAAACCTCGGGATACTGCAGTGCTGGAGGCTTTTCTACCGTGCGCACGGCAGAGCCTGTGCTGACTTTCAGGGGTGGTGCTAACACTTCGGTTCGGAGGAGTAGGAGGGTACATGGCAAACTTTGAAATAGGTGGGGTTGGATTTTTCTCAACAATAAAGAGGCAGTCTTTGTCTGTGTTTCTTTCTCAAGACCTTTTTCCAAAACTGAGATGGATATTTGAGCACTGCCAATGAAATCGTGTCCACGATTTAATGACTACAAAACCTTTCTTCCTAAAATTTGCTTTGATGTGAGAACATACAGAGTATGTGAAAACTATGAGGAGAAAGTGGAAATTGAACGTTCATCTATGTAAAGGTCATAGAAACACTCTCTAAATTACAAATGAAGTCACTACTTGTTTTTCATATTGAGGGACAGTCTATCTGGAGATTTGATCTGGTGATTGCCAAAGCAAGTATGTTTTGCAGTTAAAGTCCTAGAAAAACAATATTTAATATAACAACACAATGCAGAGTATATCAGATGAACTTGGTGGCCATGACTGAAGGCCCGAGTTCTGACAGGCATTCTTGGCAAAGCCAACAGGTGGGTAGGGAAGGGGATCGTCAATAACAGATCACCCTCAAGATGACAGGTGCAAGTCAGGTTTCAGCCACAGGAAAGAGCCACTACGTCAAAATTAAGTCAATCAATCTGTATAGATATTTAGAGAACAATTCATTGAGCATAAAAACGGCCGATATTATGCTAAAGAAGATTAAGGTGGACAGAAAGGGCAGAGAGAGAGGACGATGAGTAAGATTCAGCATAAATGGAATTTCAAGTTACCAAATAACTTTGAACCAGCCTTCTTAAGGACCTCCCTATGTACAGAGTCCTGCCAATAAACCAGAACCTAGAACACAGTTTTTCTAGGACTTTAACTGCAATATACATACTTGCTTTGGCAATTACCAGATCGAATCTCCAGACAGACTGTCCCTCAATATGGAAAACAAGTAGTGATTTCATTTGTAATTTAGAGAGTGTTTCTATGACCTTTACACTGGTGGATTTTCAATTTCCACTTTATCCTCATTGTTTTCAAATACTCTGTATGTTCTCACATCAAAGTAAATTTTAGGAAGAAAGGTTTCGCAGTCATTAAGTCTTTCTCATGGACACGATTTGAACTGACAATGCTCAAAACCAGTTTACTGGGCTGGAGATTTGGCTCAGTGGTTCCGGCACCTGCCTCGCAAGTGCAGTGGTCCTGAGTTTGATCCCGGTGACCACATAGAATGCTGGGCGTGGTGATCACGCCCACCAGCCATCAATACCACGTATCACAGTGCCAGGCGTGGTGGCTCACGCCTGTCATCCCAGCACTCGGGTGGCAGAGGCAGGAGGATTGCTGGGTTCGAGGCTTGCCTGGGCTACACAGTGAGCTCAGGGCCAGCCTGAACTACAAAGCGAGACCCTCTCTCAAAAAACAAAACAAAACAAAACAAACAAACAACAAAAAAAAGTTTACTTATCCCAGCTGTGGAAAACCTCACTAACTCAGGCTGTCTATGCCAACATGTATTTGTTAAAATAGTAGAGAACACACAATAGCACATGGGATAGGGGAAATTTCTCAGTGAAGACGTTAAAAGATTGAAAAAAATATATATTTTATTCTGTCAACTTCATTATTCTGTAGTTTGGACTCAGCACCTTAATTTTCCTAAGTAGACTCATTAATGTGAGTAAACAGTTTGTCTTCTTAACAGATTCTAAATATTTTGCATGACATAGTTTATTCATTGGTTTTGTAAGTATTTTGTTAATAACTAATGGTTTTTGCTACCTTTCTCTTCCCAAACGCTGCTTCTGGCACAGCAGACCGTGCCCGGGTTCGCTGCCCTCCGACGCCTCCCCTGGCGTCACCGTGCCGCTGCGCGGGCCTCCCCGGCCGTCTCGGCGCCATCTCAGGCGGACGCCAGGGCAGGGCTCACTCCGTGCCGTGCCGGACGCTGCGCACCCTCCTCCCGGGGGTTCGAGGCACAGCGTGCTTACAGCGCCACTCCTTCCCTCCACCGTCCCATCCTTTTTTTCAGGAAGGTTTTAAATTTACTGTTCTCTGCACCTACGAATTCAGTTTACTTCCTAGTCCTCGACAGGTCTTACCTCTTTTCCCTCTCCTCACTGGAAGCTCCACACACCCAGACTTTACATCTGCTGACGTCGGGGTGAGCGCTCCCTCTCCTCTGTCCTGCCTCTCAGCTACAGTTCTGGGGCTGAAGCGTGGGACGAGGTCGCCTCATCCCAAGATGGTTGTCTTACAGGCTCTGAAGTATTTTGGGGCCTCTTTGTAAATGGATGACAATCGTACTGACCACCTGATAGGATAAGTCACCAGCGGCTTGTATAGTATTTTCTTAATATGATGAAATAATAATTGACTCTTACATAGAGTTTACGTAATGTGCTGGAAACACAGCGATACACTCCCCGAGAACAGCCCAGGAAGGGAGGGGGCGAGGCTCAGCAGGAGGGGCTCCCCGGACCATGCCCTGGATCCCCAAAGCCCTGGGTTCATCCCCAGCCGGCACACAAGCAAAGCAACAAGTAAGCAAAGCTATGAGAATAACGAGAAAACAGCAGGTGGACAGAGGAAGCTGCTCCTGCGGAGACGTGTCCACAGCGCCGCATGCCGTGCGCCCGGGCTGCAGGCGCACAGGGGCCGAGTGTGCGAACAGCAGCAGCCGATGCTGTGCCCTAAATTTCCAGGGACACGATCCACCGAGGCCGCCTGGACCTTGGCACACGCGTCTGGAGCAGCAGCACCAAGGCTCCGGCAGAACAATGGCAGCCCCGCCTTCTTCGGGAGGATGAAGCCAGAACCCCTGAAGGGAAGCGCAGGATTTCCCTGCCCGGCGTCAGCGCCGTGAGTCACCGCGGCTGCCCGACAGTGGATGGCTTCGCGGCCGGGCGCGGGCCTCTGGTCCTTCGCCTTTTTTAGCCCTACTCGGCAGCATTTCCGCGGCGGGGTCACTGACCTCCCTGCTGCCTGTCTTCACCACCGCCTCTCAGACAGGGCGCCGAGAACGGTTCCTCCAACAGGGAGAAGGGTCTGCTGCAGACCACGGCGGCCTCTCGGAAGCTGTGTGAGACCGAGGGCGAGGTGTGCAGGGATGCGGACGAACTGGCGACCAGCTTCAGAGGCAGGCATCACTCAGGAACGGAAGGGATGGAGATTTTGTCGCTGACCATGCCCTGGATTCCCAAAGACCTATGTTTGCACAAAGGACACTTTTGGCAGTGTTTCCCAGAATCCGCTATGCCACTCTGAAACCGGAAAACTCACCTGTCTAAAAGAAATGCATGTGTTGTAGTTCCCTGTATGACACCTTATCACAATCCTCTCTGAAAATCAAAGTGTGTTTTAACATTCACACTTCTGTTGACTCAGGACTACTGCCCATGACCTCTCCAAAAGGATCATATAAAGACAAAAAATCTGAAGCGAGCCCCACATTCCACGTTATAATGTGGTATTTTTATATCCTAGAAAAAGTCAGAAATGCCTGGGACAGCTCCAAGCTTGCCTGGAACTCAGCAATCCTTCTGTCTCTCCCTCCCGAGTGCTGGGATGACAGGCGTGAGCCACCATGCCCGGCACTGTGGTATGTGGTCCTGATTGCTGGTGGGTGTGAGTCACCATGCCCAGTATTATTGTATGTGGTTACCGGGATCAGACTCAGGACCTTGTGCTTGCCAGGCAGGTGCTAGAACAACTGAGCTAAATCTCCAGCCCCCATTTTTAATTTTTGCAATAATTCCTTATTTATATGGCACTGTAACGATCCTTAAAACACAAATCCTTTGAGCATTAGATAGATGTAAACATAGCTATATTACAGAGTGTTTCTACATTGCCTATGTTCAATTTCTATAGCTTTATCTAGGTTCTGGCTAGATTACAAACTGCTTGGCCCAGCTTTGCACAGTGGCAGTATTGTAGCCAATGAGTTTATCTGAGGTGCGATTATTGCTAATTGAAAACAAACTGCTTGGCCTTTCTATCCATTGCTGCTCTGAACCTGACAAGGACGTTTGACATGGCCATACACAGGCAGTTCCATGTCTCGGGATATTTTGGATGCTTCCTAAGGAAAGATTCAGGGTTTCTGTATTTTTGCTCAAGTTGTTATACATTTTATATTTCACAAATGTTCACACCGGCCCAGGGACACTTCAGATGTCACTGAAATGCGGCAGACGCAGCCTTCCTCCAGAGACTTCACTTCTGCTTTCATTGATCAGGCCCCATCTGATATTCTGTTAAGCAGTCTTCAGCAGTCATGGGCTGTCACTTCGGGTTCCCACAAGTGTGTCAAGTAGTCATGCTTCTCGGCCATCCGCCTGACGTGGGAAGCCAACGTGCTGGAAAGCGTGTCTTAGAAACCTTTGGGTTTTGCTTCCCTTGGTCCCACACTGATACTTCACATGTGCTATTACACAGCAGAGAAGCCAGTTGGATTTCATCCTAGGAGACTCAATGTTTCAGCTGATGCATAGGGAGTTAACCTCCGTTATTCACATGTTCCATTTATGAATTTGCCTACGGGGTGACATTTACTCAGGGTCCCAAACCCAGGACCGGAAGGGCCTGTGCTCATTCACAGACGTGTGCCCGTCCTGACTAATCCACACCATCCGCTCTGCGGGCTCCTTATCGAGCCTTAGAAGGGGGAATTCTGCTTGTGTACCATACTGTCATCAGTTGTCCTTTGGCAAATCTGTTTTATGCTACATTTTCCTCCAAACTTTGACGATGATTTTGCCATGTACAGTGACCCTACGACGCAGGAGATGGAGTTCAGTGGTGGCATGGTGGCCTAGCCCTCGTGAGGGCCTGGCTTCCGTCCCAGCACTCCCCAAATAAACAAAGAAATAAAGGTGCAGAGGCCAGCGGTACCCACTGTGCAATGTCCCGAAGGGCATGAAGCTGTGAGCTCTTGTGTGGAGACAATGTGCTGCTTGGTAGCCTCTGTTCGAGCACGGGCTACAGAGTGCTGTTGGCTGGGGACACACCGGCTGACTGATGGGAATGCTGCGGCCGGAGCTTCCCAAGACCCTAACCCTGCAGCTCCCACGAGAGCCACGGTTCCGTGTTCACTGACTCGGTGTCACCACTGATGAATGAAGTGCAGATCCCACAGTAAGAATCGGCTGTGCCCTCCTCCGGCTGACCCTTCAGTGGCCCTTGGTCCCCAGAGCTGAGTCAGTTATACAGAAGTTCAATTCCTGTGTCAGACCTCGGTCTCAGGCACAGCCCAACTCCAGACGGTGGGAGTGAGCCAGGGAGAAGCGAGAGACACTCTGACAACCTGCTTTTGAATTCTGTTTGAGAGAAATTAAGAGTACATGCTCATGTGCTCTTTGAGTGGGTCTTGGAGTCTAGTTTTTCCAGCACTTTAGTTTTCCAGTCATTAGCTACATGGAGTTACCCTTCAGAGGAAAACTGAGTCACTTTCTAATAGATGCATAGATGCACTTTGGTGGCCTAAGACTTCTCATAGTTCTAGCTGTCATTTGAAGCTGACAACTATATTAAAATCGATCTTTCTCTCTTATACACGAATTACATACAGAAAGAAGCTCACACCAGGTTTTGCTCATTTAAAACCAGTCAGTACCATTATTTGTATAATGAACATTTACCTAGTGTTGATTATGAACTACATAAGTCATTCTGGGAGATGAAAGTTTCGATTTTAGTGTATGTGCTGCCAAAGCGGGTGCTGGGAGATAAGAGTTGATAGCGATTTCTTGGAGAAGCCTGGCTCTAGCAGAGGGGAGGGGGGTGAAGGAAGACGGAGCTGTGTGTCTTCCTGACCCCATTTATAGTTTGGTTTTCGGCCTAGCTAAAGCTAAACACTTATAAGATGTAGTACTTGGAAAAATCACAAGATAAGAAATGTATTTTTGCAGGTGTATATGTTCACGTGTGTGTGCGTTCGTGCTTTTCCAGCCTTCAGTGTCTGTGCCCTGTACAAAAACATTCTCAGCAAGGAGCACACGTTCTAGGCAGCTCTTTGTGAGTGTGTCTGCACTTACAGTTTTCTTCAGTTTTAACAGGGAGTTGTATTGGGAACACTTTGAAAGTGTCACAAGTTGCAATTTTTGGGGCACGATTTACAGAACTGTAATTTACCGAAAATCACTCACAGTTTGTCTTGTATTGCAGAATGAGGAACTCAAGAAACAGCACTGAACTGATGAGATGTATCAGACTATTAATTTTCAATGAGAATCCAAACTTCATCATATCACTTTCTTCCTGTTTGTGTATAATGAGATTAATTTGTGCTTATATAAGATAAGGAAAAACTAACCCCTGGTTAGCAGAATGGAAAACTTGAGTCTACAGTGTTTGCTGGAAGAGTCATGCTTCTGAGGCATTTCTCTTGTCGTCCTTGTGGAATGTAAGGTTCTAGAAAGAAAATTCTTAGATTCTGTTACTTTGAGAAGTCAGGTAATAAAACTGAATTTAAAGCAACCTCAGTTTTTTTTTTTTTTTTTTTTGCTTTTTGGAGACAGGGTCTCACTTTGTAGTTCAGGCTGGCCCTGAGCTCACTATGGTACCCAGGCAAGCCGCCGCGAACTCAGCAATCCTCCTGTCTCTGCCTCCCGAGTGCTGGGATGACAGGCGTGAGCCACCACGCCCAGCATTATATGTGGTCACCGGGGATTGAACTCAGGTCCTTGCGCTTGCAAGGCAGGCGCCGGAACCACTGAGCTAACCCTCCGGCCCAGCAACCTCAGTTTTAAGCATCATATTGAAGGCTAAAACTAAAACGAAGCAAACAAAAACATAAACATGCACAAACAAAGACAAAAGAAAACACAAAAGTATCAACTCCACAGAGGGAGAGGGAGGAAAGAGAAAGCCTGCTCATTAGCCTACACAGAAGTTGTTCAGCTGTCACAACCACACACTTACAGGTAACCTACTTTCAGAAATTGAGAGGGCCTACAAAGTTAAATATTCAACAATTAAAATAAGGATCAAGATCTTGAGAAGCAATAATAGTTACTAAGAGAAACAGTTACTAAGCCAGGAAACACTGATCAAAGATATTTACCAAAGTTGAGTGTTGCAATTTAATTAAGAGCTCTCTGCAACAGAAGCAAAAGTTGAAATCCATTAAGAAACAAATCCTGTGTCACCCCATTAACAGAGAATAAAGTGTGTAGAGACTCGGCTGCGTGCTATGTGGCTCGCTAGCAGTGGTGACTCGAAATTGGTAACATCCTGGACCCATGGGGCATTTGCTCTTGTGGATCCTCTTCTGGAGTCTAGTTCTTAGGGTGTATAAGCTCAAGGAAAAATTGATCAAAAGCCCAGGTACATCTCCAGCCAAGACCATGGTCTTCAGCATGTAAGTGAGCTGCAGAGAATGTGTGACTTCCTGAGAGTTGGATGAGTGCAGTTCTGACAGCACCTTTCTTCAGCTATGTAGGAAGCAAAGAGCTACTGTTCTGATGAAGCACAGCAGCTCGATGATGCTGCAGCCAGATGCCAAAGCTCAGAGGCACCATTACAGATCAGGGTTACAGCTCTGAGTCTTGGCTATTGCAGTTTGAAGATCTGGGAATCTGATCATCACTCAAAAATGTGGAGAGAAACCTTATGTTTCACTGGCACTCAGTGGAGTTTGTACTCCAGAGTTGGAGTGCTTGACTAGAAACACGAGCCTCCTTATGTAAGGGTCTGTGGGGCAGGCGGGGATGCCCCCTTATGGGGGGGGGGTGCAGTTACAGAACATTCCTGAGAGGGGTGGAGTTCACAGAATATTCCTGAAAGGTCATACAGTTCAAACAGTTACACAACATTCTGACACATTGCATAGATTTACATTTCTGGAACAAAACATTTTGTGGCAAGAAAAGCATGGAGGCAAGGCAAGGGCCTGTCTTATTGTACAGTATTTCTCTGCCACTGTAAGAGAAAAGGACCCTGGCGAGCTTTGCTCAGGACCATGGCATTAACCTGCACTTCTCATGTGTTACCATTTGAGGTCTGCACTGGAAGCCAGGGCGCTCTACCCAAGTGAAGGCAGAGGTGAGGACGGGATCTCCTCTGTGGAAACAGAGCCCGTCTGTCCTTCCTCATTAGCCCTTCATGCCATCCAGGCCACAGGCTGCCCGAGCCTGGGTGTTCCGCACCCTAGTTATGCTTCTCTTAACCAAACTTCTCAAGCTGACACAATCGATCAACCACCACACAACCGTAATACTTTATTTTCAGATAACTGTAAATATTTTTAAAAATTGATTTTATTGGTACATTCTATATACACATTGTAATCACAGTCAACATTGAGAATTTGACATTGAGCACATGACACAATTTAATTGTCATTTTTGCCATTCCCCTGACCCTCCAACCCCCCCCTTATATACATAAGCTTTGTTTTCTTTATCTAAATCATCATATTTTTCTTAACCTTTTATACTTATCCCTTTGCCCTTTTCCTTTTGAATTTTTTCTTACTATTTCACAATACCAACTATACATTCTAGGACTTATTTATACCTTCAGTTCCTCATACCAAAGAAAAGATATGGTATCTACACATCTGTGACCTATTTATTTCACTTATGAGTATGTCCTCAAGGAGTATAAAGGACTCAATGTATCATATCAGCCAAAGAGATATGAATGTTCTGTTCAGAGCACTGTAAATTCACCTGTAATAAATGAAACTATAATATAATTTCCCAATGCTATCAGCCTGGACAAATACACCATATTCTTTCACCTCTGTGACAGTAATAGTCTTGCTTTCTCTGAGGCTCATCTCCCAACATTTTCCTCTGAAAAGGCAGAGTCAGCGTATCACTGTCACACTCAGGCTTCTGAAAGTTTTCGAGTTTGAAATCGCAGCTGCTCTCCCTGCTCTCGTGGGTCCTCGGGAGGGAGCCGACCTTGGCTCCGGTGGCACCACCGCCCATGGCAGCCCTGCCGTGGGGCAGCCTTCCTCCCGCGTGGGGGCGCGCCGGGCTGGCACCTCCGAGGCCCTGGACCTGCAGCTGTCCTCTCTGCCAGGCAAGACAGTGGGTGGGTCTGCTCTGACCATTTAAAATCATTTCCAGCGCCCCCTCCCCAGGCTCCCCTTGACACCAAAGGCAAATAGGTCCCTTCTTGAATATATGAGCACTTGACCTTCAAATGTCCTGTTTTATTTTATTCACAAACTAATGACTATCTGAAAACTATTTATTTACTTACCTGGTTGATCTTTTAGGCTGATTAATGTGAATTACTGTTGATACATTAAAAGTGCACTGAGGACAGGGGTCTTGCTCCTGTCATATTTATAACCCTAGCACCTAGAGCAGGGTCTTCCTGTGGTGGGATTTTAATAGAAAATTTTTGAGTTAGTTTATGGTGGAAGTATTCTTGCCAATATACTAAGTGGATAAAATATAATTAATATAATTGCAAACTTGTCTTTAGACCTTAAAAAAAAAAATCTACATAGGGGCCGGAGGATTAGCTCAGTGGTTCCGGCACCTGCCTCGCAAGCACAAGGCCCTGAGTTCAATCCCCGGTAACCACATACAATGCTGGGCGTGGAGACTCACGCCCACCAGCCATCAATGCCACATACCACACTGCCGGGTGTGGTGGCTCATGCCTGTCATCCCAGCACTCAGGAGGCAGAGGCAGGAGGATTGCTGAGTTCGCGGCAGCTTGCCTGGGCTCCATAGTGAGCTCAGGGCCAGCCTGAACTACAAAGCGAGACCCTGTCTCAAAAAAAAAAAAAAATCACGTTTTTCCAGATCATATGAAAAACATCACAGTTATTTAGGATACTCCTGTTTCATATCTTAAGAAATGGAATATGTAAAAGTAAATCGATGGTGGCATTTTTGACCTGAAAGTTTCACCTGACAGTCTAATTGGAATCAGTTTTTTGGATTAATTACCCATTGTTTCAAAGCTAGAGCTAAACTATAGGGATCATACCATTTTTAATATTTCATATTCCTTACCGAATCACATCTCAGAATTAAGGATAAAGAGTTTTGTTGAGAGACGATCTAGGTTTGTTGTCTTGCTTGAATCACCAGGTCCATATCCTCATTGAGCAGGTATTTATACGGCCCCAGGATACGCATGCAGTCTTCTAGGACTGGGTTGAACCAAATTACTAATCTTTGCACCTTCAAATGTCTATATACTATATTGAAATATATTTTAAATAAATAGGTCTAAACATTAGAAATGAATATATTTACTACGTGAGCAAGGACATTAAAATTTTGCGAAGAATGATAAATACTATGGATATTACAGAATTATGGGATAGAGACTCGGATGGGGAGACCTCTTGATTGAACTCTGAATTACTTCCCTGGGGTTTTCATACAAATTATCACAAAGTGGATGCATAAAATAAAATACAATTA
Source organism: Thryonomys swinderianus (assembly GCA_004025085.1). NCBI lineage: Eukaryota > Metazoa > Chordata > Mammalia > Rodentia > Thryonomyidae > Thryonomys > Thryonomys swinderianus. The sequence goes on along the minus strand of PVIC010003515.1, from coordinate 52,552 downwards.
TTTGCTCACAGTCCTGGAGGTCTGAAGTTTGAAATCGTGTTGCCCGCCGGACATGGCCGTCTGAATTCTCTTTGTTTCTTTTGGCCTCTGGTAATAACTGGAAGTCCCCGGAATTCCATGTTTCAGAAACGCCTCAGTCCATTATCTGCCTTCTCTGTCAACCCCTGATGCGTGTCTCTGCCCCGTGTCTGCTACCTTATAAGGACACCAGCCACCACTTAGAGCCCAGCCTGACCAATACGACCCAGCTGATCTTGTTGTATTTTTAAGGGCATCATTTCCGGGTAAGAGATTCTTGGGTTTAGGACTTCAGCATGTCTTCTGGGGGCGCCAAGTTCTGCCACCGTCTTAGAGAGACAGTGTCTCTGCAAGTGAGACCTGCGTGATGGCACCAGGAAAGCACGAGGTAGCCGCGGAGGGACAGTTATTCTGGTGATGGAGAGTGAGAAGGTCCTGGAGAGGTTCTGGCAAAGAGGGGAAAGTCCGTCTCCACAGACGGAGGCAGAGAGCCCAGCATGGCTAAAGCAGAGGAGAAGGGGAAGGGAAGTGGGGAGGCGGGGACCTAGAGTCCCAGTGACTGGGACCATCCTGCGCGCAAGCCACTCTCTGCTCTGCGTAGGACATAACTTCCCTGTGCCTGAGTTTTCTCCAGGCTTCAAGAAGTTGCTGTGAGCTTTATTTTAGATCATATACAAGTGATGATCAAAAGTACAGAGATTGTTTAAATTTTTTTTTTTTTTGAGGCAGGGTCTCGCTTTGTAGTTCAGGCTGGCCCTGAGCTCATTATGTAGCCCAGGCAAGCCTGGAGCTCAGCAATCCTCCTGTCTCTGCCTCCCGAGTGCTGGGATGACAGGTTTGAACCACCAAGCCCAACGTGTGTGGTATGTGGTACTGATTGCTGGTGGGCATGAGTCACCACGTGTTTTCCCCAAGGGAAAACACGACTGTGAAATGTGAACGTTCTGGATCCATTCTGGGTGTCGAGGCAGCCACAGCAACGGAACAAAAGACGCTAATAGGAGAGGACTTCCGGAACTGCGTCAGAAAGGGGCAGGGGCCGCGGGGTCATGGACTCACTGTGGGGGTGACCTGGAGGAGATCAATGCCAGTATGTTTCCTTTCTAATTAATTAGGCCTTTTGGTACATCTTAGGTATATATACTGATCACACTCATTGAGGGAATCTGTACCTGTACATGATATATACTGCTTATTTAATTTATTTATTTATTTGAGACAGGGTCTCGCTTTGTAGTTCAGGCTGGCCCTGAGCTCACTATGTTGCCGAGGCAAGCCTCGAACTCAGCAATTCTCCTGCCTCTGCCTCCCGAGTGCTGGGATGACAGGTGTGAGCCACCACGCCTGGCACTGTGGTATGTGGTATTGATGGCTGGTGGGCATGAGTCACCACGCCCAGCACTGTATGTGGTTATCAGGGATTGAACTCAGGACCTTGAGCTTGCGAGGCAGGTGCCGGAAGCACTGAGCTAAATCTCTGGCCCGATATACTGCTTATTTTAAAACGTACATTAAAGTGATCACTCCTGTGTAACATGACTTCATAGATAAAATACATCATGATTACAGATATGGGAGAAAAGGGAGGAGATACAGAAGCCTGACCATGGGAACAGCTGGTGGAGACGATAGTTGGGTGGCAATGCTCGGTCTGGTGTAGGATCCAGACAAACTCAAACGAGAAAAGCCTCACTGGCGCTGCAGCTCAGCAGTGGGCACTCGCCTGGCTTGTGTGGAGCCCTGGGTACCGCTTTCAGCAGTGGAGACACAAAGGCCACATACTCACTCACGAAGTGAACTTCAGTTTCCGCAGATACCTACCTCGCCTGTAGGACTCTGGCGACGGCCCATGAGCAGTGTGAGAGGCCTCCAAGAGCGGAGCAGAGCTGCCTTTTCCCGCTGCACTCACTCGGAGATGAGTTGGTTCCAGCGCTCTTTACCGCTGCTCAGCATTCATCTGGCACTCAGTTCTCCAGGGTAACCTTTTCTCACTGTTTTCCAAAGATGAAAAGACCACTCCATCATCGAAGTAAAATTAATTGCTGGATTGACTGAGCCTCGGCTCCCGGGTTAGGAGTGCAGTAGGAGAGCTTTCCGGCCGCTTCCTCACGGGGCGGCTGTGTGGTCCCCCCAGACAGGCCGCGCCTGCGACGCCGTCCTCCCTACGCTTCCCGGGCTTTCTGAGGGCGGGAGGGCACTGTGCTGTGGCGGCGGTGAGGGTGTCAGAGCCCACAGCAGCCCGGGGGCAGCAGGCCGTCCCTTCGTCCTCTTCCGCGGCTCGTGAGCCCTTTGTGCTGGACTCTAGGCCCCTCTCAGGGCGGTGACAGTGGCTGGCGTCCCCTTGTAGGCAAGAAATTCAACAGCAAAGCCCTTCTCCAAATGTGTGTTAAATAAGAAGGAGGATCTGATGTTGCTTTTCCGGTTTTACTGGCTCAAGAACTAGGATCTAAACTTGGATTCTTTTTTTTTTTTTAAATCTTCTGATGGTATCATTCTGGGTTTTGTCCTCTGTGTGTGTGTGTGTGTGTGTGTGTGCGCGCACGCGCACGTGCATCTGCACAGGTACATGCAGGGAACTGAACCCAGGGCCTCGTGCATGCTAAGCAAGGCCTCTATCAGCTGGTCACCACCCAGCCCTAAGTGTCATCTTACATCAGTAACTTCCAGAGTATGAGGAAGGAGCGTGGGGCCTGAGCATTTCTAGCACCCCAGGGACCCAGAGCAGAAGGATGGGGCCGGGTGTGCTCATCCCCGGCGCTGCTCATGCTGCAGGCTCCGTGTCCCTGCTCCCCTGCCCTCGCCCGGGCAGGACCAAGCTGCCAAGAGCCACAGCACATCCTGGACGCTGCTCCGCACTGCACGACAGTCCGGGAACTCAGCGTTCTGAAGAGCTATTTAAGGTCAGACAAACAAAACCCTGGAAACAAGCTGGAAATCGGGGCCGAAGCACCAGCCACGGTTGCAGTGAGCCTCGCTTGGCAGAATGGTGCCAGCAAGACGGACAGAGTCCTGTGGAAGTCAAAAGAAGAGGGCACCAGGCTAGACACTAAGCAGACCGTCTGCACAGACACTGTGCTGTATGGGCATCTGCTGGGCAGATGGAAATCCAGAAAGGACGGGGATGACGCATCCGAGTGGAGGCCGAGAGAAGAGAGGGGGCAGCGGAGTCCACTGACCGGGGACTGCAGCGCGCGTGACGTGCGGAGGGAGCCACGGCTCACACGCAAACGCCCCTCCAGAAGGCGCCACGGAGCCACTCTCGCCTGCCACCGCCGCCCTCGTGCAGAGCCAGCTCACACGGAGGCGGGCAGCCGAGGATTGACTTATCTACCGATAGCACCTGCTCACGAGCCCAAGGCGAGCGGGCCGGGACGCGAAAGGACAGCTCGGCCACTGCCCAGAGCCCCGGGGAACTGGCTATAGATTATTGCTGAGGCTTCAAAGACGAGGCTGTTTCCTCAAAGAACCACCCGCCTTCCCGGGTCTAGTCGGATGGAGAGGTTATCATGGCGTCCTTCTGTTCATACAGTGAACACAGCAGGACAGTTGGCATAGCCGGGCAAACATTTCATCTGGGTCCGTTGGTTTTTAATCACTGGAGAATTTACTTAACGTAAAGAATTTGTAAGTGATTCAGGAGTTAAATTTCGAATGCAGTGGACTAGAAATAACATCTAACAAGATTTGAGAGCCTGTTTAGAGTATTATTCTATCTTGAGAAGAAAAAAGCAAAACAATATAATAAGCTGAAGTCAAAGACGTTGTAAAGAGGCAAGTCATAGAAAAGGAAAGGTCAGAACACTCAGAAGCCTCAGCAGTTGTTCAGCAACGCTCCGAGATAGAGGACCAATTCCTCAGTGTTCAAAACAAAGCTGAGACACCAGGCCACACCTGCTCTGCTTCTAAAACGTAGAATCTGCACATTCGTGAGTCCTGATCTCTGAGCAGCCCTGAAACATACTGTATTTTTCTTGGAGAGCCGTCACCTCCTTAGTCCGTCCGAAAACCGAAGCTTGACATGCTTCAGGAGAAAACCAAGCCCACGCGCACAGACAAAGGCTGGGATTTTACAGCAGTCATCGGCCTTGCCTGGCGTTTTGGGGCTCTGAAGCTCATCAGGGAGTCAGTTCCGGGAGGGCCGGCGCCTTACTCCACGCATCCGGCTGGCCCGCGTCCGCGCCTCCCCGGCAGCGCTCCCCGCAGCCGCTCCCGGCCTGCGCCCCGCACTCAGCGTCGCCGCCGCCCTCGCCGCGGGGTTTTGGACAGAGCGGCGAGCAGGGCTCACGAGCACGCACAACGTGGTCGCCTTACGCAGCGCTGCGGATGGGAAGCACTTGGAGTAGCATACAATTTTACCAAACACACACGAACATAAAAGGAAAAGAATGCTTGCATTGGCATCGTATGAGGTTCGACCGTCCAATTATGGAGATATTTTTAAATAATTAAAAAAATGGTAGCTTTGGCCTCAGTGGGAGACGGGTTATTCCGGGGGATCATGGTGAAGGCTTTAAACGCGGCCATCGAGACGGCGGCCGGAGCACCAGCCTCCCTGCGTCCCCCGGAGCGGGTGGCTGAAGACCACGGCGACTCCCCTCTCTTCGGATCACAGAGGTCACCAACATGATCCAGGTCCAGTGGTCTTTCAACTGTAATTCGCAGCCTGTAAGTGAATTAGCCCAATAGGTTGTAACCAGACATTTTTTTAAAAGAGGAGAAAACAGAGTGGAAAGGAACGTGCAGCGTGAGGGTGAAAGCTGTGCCTCCATTGTAATTCTATTAGTCCCATAAATTCTTGTACATAAGGATTGAGATGACCAGCGTCGCTCTTGAATAGGGCTGCGTAGCAGCACTGTGGGCTGCAGATCACAGAAAAACGACAGAACTGTCTGGTCTGTCCCGTCAATCACACGCCCCCACCGGGCCTGGGGCGGCCCCGGCTTCACTCACTCGCTCAGCACTTCTCTCCAGCGGGGGCTCTGTCTTCCGGCGGAATGTCCATCCCGGGGCCCCTTCCCACAGCCCCAAAGGACCTTTCAGACGTTTGCAGGGGGACGTGCTGCCCCTGAGGGCTCAGGCCCTGCACCGAGACCCTGGGGCGCGAACCAGCCGGCTCTGAGGCTTCCACCCCGGTGACGTTTGCCCGGGCCTCACAAGCTCCCAGCGCACGGAGCCCCGGACGCTCAGACGGCACCAGCCCGTCCCGCGGACGGGGGAGGCGCACGGCAGCCACACCGAGGAGAGGGAGGCAAACTCAGCACGGCTTCCCGCGGCGGCCGGGCGTCCCGTGCCCGTGAACCGGGACCCACACGGGGCCCGGCCTTTCTCTCGGCTGCGCTTTGAGAGAGCGCGGAGAGGCCAAGCGTGGCCGCTTCCGGGAGGCGCCGCGAGGGCCGGGCCGGGGGCCGGGGACGCTTCACCAGGACGCACTCGGGTTTAGTCACAGACTACAGAAACACACATGCTGCTATAAATACACATCAGTATCTCATGTTCTCTTCCTGAGAAAAACAGGTCAGTTTGTGTTCACAACTGTTTTCTTTTTAAGGAAGCTATAAATACCAGTGGCTCAATATCTGAATCTGAACAGCTAATTAAAATCTTAAAAAGGAACAGCTTATCTTCAGTTCCCCTTTTAAGAAACATTTCAAATATAGACTGATGTTTTAACCAAAGACAGCTGTTTCATTTCACATCTGAAAGCGTAGTTTCAAAAGAAACTCTTTGTAAAAATAGTTTTGACTGTAAGTCTTTTCAATAAATTTGTGGCTTCCCACCAAGGTTTCATGGACAGGATTTTAAATTGTGTTTCTTTGTGTTTTTTGTGTTCTGTAATTTTTATTGCTTTGGAAGGCATTACTCCCTTTCCGTAATCCAACAAAGTGTCCGAACGAAAACTTCTAAATAATACTATCATCCTTTGCTACCAGCAATAATAAAAGTTTAATAAAATATTTAACAAAGTTTACCATGAAAGATTGCTCATTAAATTTAAAAAGAGATGAGCTCAAATGACAAGAAACAGAAGTTCTGAAGGTATTTAATATGAGAGTGAGGAAGGGAGTGGAGGCCCCTCAGCACAATGGCCGAACAGAACCGCCTTTTCAGGTGTTGAGCATGAAAATGGAGGAGAACAGCGTCACCGGAGAAGCACCAGGGCAGCCGCTAGCCAGCTTCATCTTTGTGTGCTACTTGGTCTTCTGTGGGGATAAATAGACAATATTTTTAATGAAGTGTTTTTATTACTTAAAAGAATTCTAAACTACTTAGTTAAGGTCTGCTTTGTGGGTTCTGGACTTGTATGAAAGCAGAGGAAATGTTGATTTCTTCACATTATTGCTGGGGAAGAAAGGAATAATAATTCCATTTAATTTTTCCTTCTGAGCTGTAGCTTTGTGTACTCAACTGTTTCTAGGTTGTCTCCCAGGGATTTCAGGCCTACAGATGAGTCACTGAGCTTCGGATCTTCCTCTCCTCTGCTCTCGCCTCCGGCCCCGCCTGGCTCAAGCCCCCAGGCTGCCCAGGCGTCGGCCTGTGAGTGACCCTTCCCCTGTCCAGTTCACTACCAAGCTCCACGGAAGCTGTTTCCAGAAATATGCTCGCAGTAATCTGTTTGTTCTCTGAAACCACAAGTGCTCTCTTTCAGTGTCTTGATTGCTCAACAAATAATTTTAAAATAAAATGTAAAAGCCTGAGAAGGTCCCTATTGAACTTATAGAATAGACCACTGATTATCAGGTTAACCTCAAGTCCCGGCTTATAGGTAAGTGCTTCAGAAATGCTTTTCATGACTCAAACAGCTTGGCTGAAGCCTCCTGTCATTCTCCTGCGTCTGATGCTTCTCATTCAGGGACTTCGCAACATTCTTCTTCATATAACTACACCCTTCCTTATTTGTTTAAAGCGTCTTTTTATTTTGAGAACTCACGTTCCACCTCAAGGACAGAGTCCACAGGGACAGTGTCACTTACCTCTGGGTCGTCCTCAAGCCTGCAGCATTTTCTCTGGCTCATAGCGGTTGCTTCAGCGAATGTTTGCGATTGGATCTTTAAGGGTCTGGATCAGGGCATAACAAGACAGATGAAGAACGGCATAGTCATATTTGCAAACTACAGAAGATGACTAAATAATGAATATAATCCAGAAACAGTGGCAGAAAAAAAGGAAAGATTTGGAATTAGAAAACGAAAGCTTTTGGTACACTTTGTCATTGGATTTGAGGAAGTGTATTTAACTTTTGTAATATTCAGGGTTTTCTTTTTTCTTTTTAATCTTTAAATTGAAACAAGACAACCGATGTTGTGAAAGTCAAATGAGGTAATATTTGCAAAAGCATTTTGTAAACTGTAAGGTAGGGTGAAATTTTTATTGTTAAAATACAAGTATCTAGGAAGAGTTCAGTTGAAGTTTAAGGTACAGATTGCAGATAGCTGGCTTCTACATACCACTCATAATCAGGAAATTACCAGGGAGGTTAACTGGTACACAGAGGAGTCATTAAAATAAATTCCTTGTGCTTATTTTCTTTAATAAGTTAATAAATATTACTTGTATATATGCTATAAACCAGTCAATATACAAAGCATGAGAGGTAAAGATAAGAACAGGTCATAATTTCTAATCTAAAAATATAGGATGCTGATGCCAATAGGAGGAGCAAGTGCCTCAACACAAGGTCAGGGAAATCTTCCTGAAAGGTATTTTAGAGATTTTAAAAAGTCCAGAAGTGAATGCAAGTTTCACTACTGACCGTGGCCCAGTTGCTCAACCTCCCTGAGTTGGGTTCTTGGACTGTATTGAATTCAAAATCAACAGGATCAATCTGCAGGAGGATTTAGATACCCAATGTGTAAAGCTAGGTACACTCATCCCTGTTTCTTAATAAATGTTAATTTTTACCATTACCCTTGTTTTCTCAAATATCTTCAAGGAATACAAATTGATTCACAGCTGACAGTCAGTCTCTCTGTGAGGTGAACAGACACGGGGAAACCACGTGTCTAGAAAGAAACTAGCCACGGAGCTGCTTCTTTGAGATCTCACATCAAGCCCTGCCCTCACCAGACACAGCCAAGTAACACACCTGTGTGCAGTGTGTTAATCCCCGCGTGGGACGTTCAGACCTCGTTGCCGAAGACATTTATGCAAAGGTAGGAAAGGGCAGCATAAAAGCATCCACGGATCATAACTTGAAGGCTTATGTCACATCTCTGGGAAACACAACCAGCGTTGTTGCCCTGGGGATGGTCTTGTGCTCCACGCACTCGAGATGCTGCCTCAGTTACTCTGGACTGAAGCTTTCTTAGAGTTGATGGACTTGGAGTGTGTATTAGTTTCTCGTTGCTGCTACAACACTTGGCAGTAACTTAGTGTCTCAACTGAAGACAGCTATCGCCTTGTAGCTGAGACAGCCAGAAGTCTACAATAGGTCCAGAAGCGGAAATCTTCCGGAGAACTAAGGGAGACTGTTTCCTGCCTTTCTCTGCTGTCTGAGGCCCTGTGTTCCTCGGCCTCCGGCCCCTCCGCCATCTTCAGAGCCAGCAGCACAGCACCTTCTGTCTTCCCTGACGTTCTGCTGCCCTCTTACAAGGACTCCCATGATTACCTGTGCTACCTCTGATAACCCAGGACAAGAGCCACATCTCGGGACCTTTGGTTTATCTACATCTTTGGCCATTTGAGGTTCCCTTCTTCTATTCTTATGGGTTCCAGGGATTCAAACGTAGACATTTTAGTGCCCATTCCCCCACTTACTTCACTGAATAGATGGCTTTGTGGCTTTGCTTCACGGTGTGTCTGAGCCAAGGTCTGTATTGCCCAGGCTGACCCGGGATTCCGGGGCTCAGGAGATCCTCCTGCCTCTGCCCCAGCCTGTGAGTTAGGACGCCGGATTGTGCCACCATGCGGGGGTCTCCTACTTTCCACATGAGGACTACGGTGATTCTTAGCCCATGAGTAGTTACAAGAATTCAACAAAAGTCACTATATTCAGTGATCAAGGAGCTTTTCACTCTCTCATCACAAAGTTCTTCCTGATCCCTGCGCAGGAGGGAATTTGAATGTGTAATCACAACAGTAAATGTCTGCTTGCAAGCCACAATTAGTGTTGGTAGAGAGCAGTGAGGAATACATTGGCAAATTCAGTGCAGCCTGTCTGGGCAAGTAGCTTTTAATACAGGTTGAATGAATGCTTAGAATTGCTTAGCTGAGATGAGAGCATACGGAAGAGCATTCAGAAAAAGGCAAATACACGGCAAAGTCACACGGCAGGAATCTGGAGGCGTGGGGTGCAGTGATGGAACGGGGTGCTCCGAAGTAGTGAGAGCACAGTGAAGGGCCCCGTGCAGTGCGGGCTCCTCCGAGAGTGACGGCCCCGTGGCACAGGGCTCCGGGTGCTGCGTGGCAGGAACACAGGTGAGAAGGACGACGCCACAGGCTGGGCCCCCGGGCTCCCCAGCCCCGAGGAGACGGGCAGGCAGGGCACTGAGGCGACCCCGAGCCCTGAGGACCAGCACCTGCGCACGGAAGGAAGTGGAGTCAGGGGAGAGGTGGGCTTCCTGCTGCTCAGCCACTGGACGCAGCTGTCCTAAGAAGGGAAAAGCGAGCCCCATAGGTGACGTTAACTCCTGAGGGAGGGTGGTCCCCAAAGGGGCTGGGCCCCGACCACAGGGGACCTCAACAGGTCACCTTAGCACCTCAGCACCCTGTGTGTGGAGGCGGGGCCCAAGCAGAGGCAAGGGAGGTGTACAGACAGTGAGCAACTTGGAGAAATATTCTGTAGCTGCCGTGTAAGAACTCTGTGACAGCGTATATACAGGTGCAGGAAAAATAGGACACATCAAGAATCACAGCTAGCTTTTTACATTTCATACCAGGAACAGGCACCATGTTTTTGTACAGTTGTATTGATGAGTTAGATAAAGGATCTATGCCCCAGAAGACAGGTCTAAGCTGGGTACCAAAATTCAGAAGTAACAATGAATACGAGGTAATCCGAAGCGCAGGCCCACAGAGGAATCACCCAGAGCAAAAGCGTAGCCTGGGACTGACAGAGCCCCGAGCAGTGGTAACTGTCACACATCGCGCAGACTTGCTGTCCAGGTGTCTGGTATACAGGAGAGAGCCAGGAGCTCCTTGTTAACATAATAATCGCTTCTTTATTGGCTATAGAAATTGGCTGCGGAAAAGCTGTGTTGTATAAGCCAGCAAACCCAGAAACATAAGCTTCAGAGCATAGGTTCTTCCGTGGAGAGCCTAGAACACACGTGAGCTACCGTGACTGGTAAGGTGCGGGCACCTGGGGGAGGGGTCTGCGAGGAGGTCCTGGTTTCCATCTGCTTTTCTGTCCTCCCTTTGATCCTTCAGTGCACTTGTGTCTTTACCTTTAGGGTAAAGGGGACTGAGACGGAGGAAGAGGGAGGGAGGCGGAGGGAAGGGACACAGGACACCCACCAACTGCCCGTGATGACTGTGCTCATCATGTACTGCAAATATGTACTAATACAATTGTTTATTTTAAAGGCCCAGAATTGGACCAGAACTGGTTTCATTGTCATGAAATCTCCGGTCGACCTTTTGCAGTGCTGGACACTCAGCCCAGAGCTGTCGGGCTGACCTACGGCTCTGCCCTGAGCTACCCCTTCCTGAGTTATGTTGAAAACCTCGCAACTACTATTCTTCCTCCTCCCTCCCTGCTCGGCTCTCCAGTTTGTTCACTACTCCTAACTTAGAGTTATGATTTAAAGTTATCAGTGAAAGCATGGCATTTGTTTTATCTGAATTCCCCAGTGGCTGACTACCTCGGGTAGGATGGGAGCTCAGGGCCGGAGCTGGCGGCCCCACGCCCAGCCTGGCCTCCGCGACACCCTCTCTCAGCCTGGCCCCCGCCGTCCGCCTCTTCCCGGCTCGCTCTTGAGAAGCCAACTGCGCTCAGCCCTTGATTCTCGGTCTTCCGGCCTCGCTCGAGTGCCCTCTGCTAAGCCCCCTGCCCACGGCTGTCAGCGCCACGTGCCACCCCGTCCACAGGCCTCTGTGCAGCGTGGAGCGAAGCCCAGCTCCCCTGACGGCGCCCTGAAGCCCTCGGAGACCCCCTGCCTGTCTCCCTGTGACACCCCCGGGGACCCCTGCTCTTCACAACTGCATTTCATTCATCCTTCGTTTCTCTGGCATGATAGACACTGTGCACGTCTGTTTCCCCATTGTCTGTTTCTTGCTAGGATGTGAATCCCAATGATGCTGGAGTTTTTTGGTTTGCTTTCTTTTTTTAGGTTGGCTTGATTTTCTGATGTTTCCAATGTCCAGAAAAGTATGAGCCAATAATACAGCGTTAGTAATTCCCGAGTACCTGGGCAGGGGAAACACCCGAGCGAGGCCCGGAGAGGGTAAAGCAGTGAGGGACGGATACAGGGAGGCTCTTCCCCCACGGCAGCGAGGCGCCTTCTCCACAGGCCCCGGGGCACTTCCCGGGTCTGACCTGAAGGCAGGAGAGGAGAACAGACCTGTCCCGCTTCCCGGAGGATGAGCGGGAGGACCAGCCCGCATGGCATCTGTCCGTACCCCAGCGGGACTGCTGGCGCCTGCATCTGGTGGAAGGCAGTACTAATAACTGTAAATTCTTCTGAAAAGGGAATTGGTCTAAATCTGGGCAATTCCAAAGTAGACCTTAAAACAAAAGCTCGACTCACTCCTTCAGGGTGGCCGGTACACGAAGCACCTCTTTGACTTTTTTGCTGCTTTTTTGACAGCTATTGCTGTTGATCTGTGTGCTCACCTCAGGGGCGTCATCTCCTGGCATCATTATTAAGCCCAGTTCTGCTCACGGTTCCAGAGAAGCAGCTGCCCGCAGTCCCTGAAGTCGAGCCGTGCTGGGTGAGGCCTCAGCGTGCAGCCTGGGACCCTGTCAGCAGACGCGCCCCGGACTGCTTGGCTTCGTCGGGAGCTTCCTCTCAGCGCCTCTGCGGCTGGCAGTCAGGGGCCACCCAGGGGCTCGGGGTGGGCTGCCAGGAGGTGGCTGTGCTTTCCCAGCATTTTTGGAACCTGCATCTCTCCCAAGGTCGCCAGGTGTCCTTCTTCCACTTGTTGTTGGAAGGTTTTAAAAGAATCAGTGACCTTATCGGTGCCTTGTCTTTATATACTTCCCTGGTCTTCCCTGGTCCGTGGGCCTAAGTTTGCATAACCCTTGTGCTCGGGACGGTGTGAAAGGAAATACTGACATCCGCGGACTCGATTGCTCAGAAGAGCTTCCCGCAGCGTTTCGCCCAAGAACAGGTTATTGGCAACTCAACTGTTAAAGCTGCCTGGACTGTGCTGCCTTGAGATCACTCTGATGTCAGCAGTGTAATCTGAGCCGGGAGCTTTGTTCACACTTTAAATAGCAGTGCTGGAAGGAGTTTTGCCAGAGAGCGGAGCAGAGTCCCGGAAGATCCCACACCGATGAGAGCGAAGGGGAGCCAGCCAGCCGGCATGTCCACGTCCCTGCGAGTCAGCCCGTCCATCCACGGCTACCACTTCGACACGGCCTCTCGGAAGAAAGCCGTGGGCAACATCTTTGAGAACATAGACCAAGAATCGCTACAGAGGCTCTTCAAAAACTCTGGAGACAAGAGAGCAGAGGAGAGAGCCAGGATCATCTTTGCCATAGATCAAGATTTGGAAGAGAAAACTCGAGCCCTGATGGCCCTGAAGAAGAGGACGAAGGACAAGCTTTTCCAGTTTCTGAAGCTAAGGAAATATTCCATCAAGGTTCCCTGAGGACCGCAGCGCAGATGAGGACTTGGGCCAAGAACTAGCCCCGGGAGAAAGACCAGGGAGCTTCCGGACGCACCACGGCTGCCCTGCGGGCTCTGCCCCGTCGGCACCCCGACGTGGAGGGGACGGAACTGGCCGTCCCCGCGGCCCTGCGCTGTCACAGTGGCGAGCGAGGTGATCCCGGCGAGAACTCTCCCTGCCGGCAAGGACTGGGCCGGTGGGCGAGGTTGGCAGGCTGCGGCCGGGACTGCGGATGCCGGGGGCACACGTGCGGGGCCGCCCTCGGCCGGGACGCGGAGCCAAGGACTGCTTCCTTCTTTTCCTCTTTGTCCTTCTCCTTCTCTTCCTCTTTTTCTTTTCTTTTGTTGTTTTTAACACCGAGCCAGGTGGGCAGGCAGAGGGAAGAGGGAGAGCAGAGAACGAGAGAGCAGATACCACGCAGAGTGTTTACGGAATGTTTTATCTGAGTGTACCCTGTGCCCGGCCTCAGTGCGCTCTGCGGGTGCGGGCTGTTGGAGATCGGTTATTGATTATTTATTTGCACTCACTACAAGGCCCGGAGCACACCACATTGGGCATGAGTGCCAGGGGGGGAGCCGAGGCATCTTCTGCACCTCAGTGAAGAGCACAGTGTCTTCGTTTGTTGTCGGGGGGTTTAGGCATCTCAAACCAGGTGCCAAACCTAAAATAACGGGGTTCTTTATAAATCTGAAGTACTGTGAAAAAACTTATAACTTTTTACCTTCTGACCACTGCTAAGATATAATCTAATTATATTTTTTACAGTGACTGTAATGAGCATTAGGAAGTGAATACATGAGTTTATAAAGATGCTATGGTTTCTATAATTTATTGTACATGGCAGGTGGTATGCAACCCTAAAATAAATTATTATAAACTTAGATGTGCTTGGTCTTTGATGCCCCATCTCAAAGGAAAAAATAAGATGACAAATTTTGAATATAATATCCTTTTCTAAGGAGTTGACTATAAAAATAAAAGCTGATTTTATACTAATTACCAGGCTTTTTCAAAATAAATTCTCATGCCAACTATCTGGGAAATTTTCTGTCTCTGCTTTAAAATATAAGATACAGATGCAGAAATTGACATACTGGCTCATGGCCACTGCTGTTTATGTAACTGTGAACCATGCATTTTAAATGGCTTTCTCTTTACATTTTGGAATTTTTTCCTCTGTGACTACAGTAGCTACGTACATGTATACATTTGTTTTTTCCTAAATAATATATCCTGGGAATAGAGTCTGGGTTATTATCAAAAGTCTGCAGGTTCTCACTGTTTATTCAACATAAACCAACATGGGTATAATATCACATCTCATTAGTTATTTTCTCCTGAAATTACAATAAAATATTTTAAGAAGACAAACATCAGTGCCCACTGTGCCTTACCAATAAAGAAATAGAAAATTCCCTAGAAATTAAGCTGTTCAGAAATAATTGCAAAGGTTCTTTCTTTAAATATCGATGATATTAAATCGAAGCAAGAGCTGTATGAACTCTCATGGGAGGGTTATATTTCAGGATTTTAAGCACGGATTTTTTTTTAAAAAGAAAAAGAACTGATAGCACCTATATTCATCTGTGTACTCATTTACTGAAGATGTTGAAAATTGCTGTCGTAAAAATGTGGTCTTCCCAGGAACAGCACATCCTTAAAAACCATGAATCAATATGCAGAGTTGTGTGTGTGTGCGGGGGGGGGGGGGGGGTGTGCGTGCGTGTTACTGAGAAGAGAGCTCACCGTTTTCATCAGATTTACAATGGCAGCCTTGACCGCGGCAGCAGCTGGGGGCCCGGAGGAGCCGCTGCGGCCAGCGAGCAGGTCAGCCGCGGCGGCGGCCGAGGCCGGAAAGCGAGGCCTGGAGAGCGGCGCTCCGCGCCCCGCTGCGCCCCCCCCCCCCCCACGCGCCAGCAGGGCCTGTGCAGGTGCCGGGGCCGCTCCGCCCGGCAGGGCGCGTCAGGGGGAAGCTTGACTTGTCTTCTCTGCGGACCGGAGCTCCTCTCAGATGCCGGACGCAGCGCAGGGCTGGGTTTACTCCGCGCGTGCCGGCCGCGCCCCGCGCCGCTGCCGCCTCGGGAGAGGACGGTGCAGGGCCGACGCTCTCGCCCACCGGCCCCGTTACACGTCTCCTCCCGGTGTCGCATCACCGCGTCCTGATTGCAAGAACAAAGCGCGGGGGACGGACCACCGAGGAACACGGGGAGGGGCCGTGCGTGTGAGCGCGCTCTGCGTGTCCGAGCGCGCCTGCTGGTCTGTGTGACGCTCATGTCCGCGTGCCTGTGGGTCCGCGAGTGTTAATCTATGTGCTTCTGTGTGTAAATGTCTGTGTGTGTGTGGCTGTGTCATTGTATACGTGTTCTTGTGTCCGTGTGTGTGTGCGCACGCGCGCGTGTGAGGCCATCTGTGTGCTTGGGAACTGGCAGGAGAAGGAGGAGACTGTGCCCAGCCTGTGAGGCACGGGAGGGCCCCCCAGAACCCGGCGTCCTGGAGTCGGAGCCGGGCGTGTGGGTACGGGCTCCAGCAGGGGGAGGGGAGGCGGAGACGGGCCCAGCTGCAGAATCTCCGGTTCATCATGACCGGATCCCAAGTGGCAAGGGGACCACTGGGCCTTACCTGGCCGGGCTGAGTATGAGTTTGTCCCGAAGACAACACCGAGGACTCTGTGAGAGGAGGGGCATTTGCCCATATGTCCCAGGCCCTAGGAGGTGTGATGGATAGTTTGAAAAACAGTGCGGTACCCAGCACTGAACTCGTGGCTGGAGGCTACCTATGCTCTTTCTAGGACTCAGTGTACCAGTTCTGTGTCTGCTGAAGACCAGACAGAAACGATTATGAAGAGAATGTTCCGGGTCTGACTGGGGACACAAGAAACGAACATATTCAACGTGAAAGGTTTAAGAAGTTGTGACTCTGCTGAGTCCCATCATGAGCCTTAGCGTTCGAAGGTATTATGAATCAGTGGCTACTAAGCACCTTCTAACTCTTCTACAAGCAGCGATCACCATGGGGGCATGCGGACACGCTCCATCCCAGCGTGCACACACACTGTGGGGGGGGGGGGTCAGCTGAGGGTTGGCTAAAGCTGTCCATAGAATTTTAGAAGTAGACAACCTGGCCTGATACCTTTTCACGGGAGCTGACAAAAAGGGCACCCTGGGCGTGGTGGCAAACACCTGTTACCCCAGCACTCAGGAGGCTGAAGCAGGAGGATTGCTGTGAGTTCCAGACCAGCCTGGGCTCCATAGCGAGTTTAAGGGCAGCCTCAACTCTATAGTGAGATACTGTCTCAAAAAACTAAATCAAAAGGTAAAAAGGAATCAGTGGCCAAACACTATGTGATAGCTGCTTTCTCCCATCATGACCCTTGACACACATGCACATTCACTCCCATGCACACATGTTCACACCCACATATGCACTCTCACATCTCACATGCCCAGTCCTTCCCTGAACGCTGCTCCCTCAGCCATGGCCAGCCGCAGCGTGGAAAGCAAAGGGCCAGGACTGGAATCCGGGGTTTTTCCAAACTCTGACTTAGACGAATTCCTGTTTTATCTCTGGTTCCTGTCTGGAACAGAAAAGAGGTTTGACTAGATAGTGCCTGTGGCTTCCTTCAGTTCTCCTAGCCGGTATCACTGGAAATCGCGACTTCCAGAACGATACAGCCTTCCACGCTAGGGTCTCTGGGGTTATGGGTTGGAATGCCATGTATGACGAGAATTTCTGTTAAACAATGAAGAGCAGTTGCAGACTTTGGATCCTCAGGAGCGGCTGCAGAGGCAGAGACCCAGAGGGGCCAGTGGCTTTCCGAGGCCCTGCTGGGCTTCTGACCGCTGTCTGCCCCGTGCGGCTGGCCTGGTCCACGCACTGTGATGCCCGGCCTCCCCCACTCAGGCAGCGGCAGAGCCACCGCGGTCTCCACAGCTGGTGGGGACTGGAGTCATCCATCAAGTTTGAAAACTATGCATTTCGGGTTCCAGACTCTCTGGCCTCAGGCCCAGGACTGAGCATTTTTATAAACCCCACAATCACTGGTAAAGAACATCAGATTCAGCAAAACACTGGACTGCCTGCTCACAGGGTCAGGGCAAGAAAAAGGGTTCATGACATCACACATAGTAATTCTGGACATAGCAATTGTGTTACTTGTTGAAAGTTATCAAAGATAGTTTTTTTTCTGAGACAGGGTCTCGCTTTGTAGTTCAGGCTGGCCTTGAGCTCACTATGTAGCCCAGGCAAGCAGCGAACTCAGCAATCCTCCTGTCTCTGCCTCCCGAGTGTTGGGATGACAGGCGTGAGCCACCACACCTGGCAAAGATCGCATTTAGAGAAGAGTATAGTTACGTACTTTTGAATTTTAATGACCGGAGTCTGCGCAGATCAGTGTTTCGGGTGCTTTCTTGGGATGTATTTTCCTTCCATTGCGGCCCCATATTTGCCAGTCTGGATGCATGTGATTCAGCAGGACAGACGCCTCTCTCACCGCTGCCTTCTGTCTTGCTCTCCCGCCGTTTGCTGTTTACTGCACATGCCGGGGTTTCCTCACCAGCAGGGTTTCAGAGAAGCCTGCGGCCCTGCCGTGTCAGGAGCCTCAGCAGGTGAGGCTCCCTTGGGGGAAGCCCGCTCTCCGGACGCCCGAGGAGCGCTGAAAGTCAGGGCATCTGGATTCAGTGCTTGCTAGCTGTGGGGTGGAGACCGCCCCTTGCAGGACCCCGGTGAGCTCGGCGTCCGGGCACCGCTGGGACTGAGCTGTGGCCAGAGGTGATGGGCTTCCCGTGGGCTCGTTCTCCTTGGCACCCTCATCCCACGGGAAACCCCACTTGTTCTGCGAAGTCGCACCACGACCACAGTGAATGGACTATCAGAGTCCCCGTAAGGCGTGTATCTTAACAATCAAAATATTTTCCAAAAGGATGGGAGGCTTTTCTCTTCTTTAATACATTCACCTCTGCCTGCACCTGGAGATTCATTCTTAGGCCACACAACTCAGTCTTTTGAAAGGAAGACAGCGCTCTGCTATCACCGGCTGCCGCCTGTGCACATCGGTGTGTCAGCCTCATGCCAAGCACTCCTGCTGACCAGCAGTGACCCGCCGTGGACAAAGGAGCTGGGCACCGGGTGCCAGGCGCCGGAAGTGGGGAGAGGCCGAGCTGCCGAGGTGCGGGGGCAGCGCCGTGGAGGAAACGCCCGCTCTGCCTCTTCTTAGTCCTGGTCCTGCTTGTGGGACAGCGACATGGATGGATGTCCACAGAGCGGTGGACGCTGCAAAGAAGTAGAGCAGGGAACAGGGCCCAGGAAGTCGCGGGTTCAAATCTCATCCAGGCCGTTTACAATCACTAGCTTCATCTAAATCTTGAGTAAGTAATTTAATCTCTCTCAGGCTCACTCAATCATGTACAAATTAGAAATAATAATAATAATAATAATAATACGAGGGACGCGGAATCAAAGTTTCGCTGCCTGAGCTGCGCAAACCGCAGGGCTATTTCCTCCCCGCCCTGGGGGCTGAGGGGAAGAACAGGGCTGGCTTCGGCGAGGCCTCCCGGGCCTGGACCCGTGCCTCCCCTTGGGTTTCGCCCTGTCTCTTCTCCGCGCATGTCTGCAATCTGTTTCTCTACATTGAGGTGTTCAAGAAATGCAGCGGATGTTCAGATTTTTAAGAATTTCTCACAGCCAAAGGCACGTTGCCGTGACCCCCTTCTGTTACTCCCCTCGCTCTAAACACGCTCCTCCGGCCTCCATCCTGCGACTCTCTGGAAGCGGGTCATGACTTCGGGAGGCATCACGGGCGCTCCCACGCGTGTAAATCCCATGTCTGAAGCGGAGCGTGGCGCACCCACCGGCTCCACCCTGCCCCAGGCCCCGGGCGGCCTCTGGCTCTTCCGACCGAGCGCTTCAGGGGAGCCAGGCCGGCGCCTGAGAGGCTCCCGGGGCCGCGCAGCGCGTGAGAGGGTCGGGCCGTAGGACCGGCGCCAGGGGCGCGGCGCAAGGACGGAACCGTGGTAACGCGTCTTTGACGGAATAATTATTATTACTTTATTTTTCGATCACACTGCGTCCGGCAGTCGTGCTGGATTAAAGCTCACTCTGATGACTAGTTTAACCTTACTACCTTTTCTAAGATCTATCTCCAAATACAGTTACGTTCTCTGGGAGTTAATGCTTTTCGCTTGGGGTGTCCAACTCAACTCATAACCTCTGAACTTCTCCCTCTTGCTCAGTGTTAGCACAAAGCAGCGTCTGTTTAAGCTCTGCACCTGGTTAAGCATTACAAAGCTTCAAACCCAGAGCCCAACATGGGGTAGGTGCTTCCTATTTGCTCATGAGAGGTTTTTTCTTAGCACTAACATATCACTTAAATGGAAGCATTTGTTTGAAGGATCCGCCTGTTTTCATCTCCGAATTCAGCCTCTGCAACCCTCTCAGAGCAGAGCTCAGCGGTCCCTCAGTAACTGCGGTGCCCTCGGCCAGGGATGCTGGGGAAGGAGCCACAAGGTGCCAGCGTCCTGCCCGGGCTCAGTTCTACCACTGAGCTCTTCGCATTTCATTACACAAGTGGCTTCAAAACTCTCTGTGACATATTCAAAGGGAAGGTGGTAGGGGAAAGTAATGAGGGGAAAGAATAAATATGATTTGAAAAAAAAGAAAGAACATGTATATAAGGGGTGGTGGGTTGTGTGGGGGGGGTGGGGATACGGGTAAAAAAGAGAATTAACTCGTGTCATATACTGGTACGGATTCCCCAGTGTTGAGTGTGACTGTGAGCTGTATATAAACTGTATCAATAAAGAATTCAATTTAAAAAAAATCTCTGTGGCAGTGAATGAGTTCTCTGAACGTCTGGGCAGGAGTTTGCAGCTGGCGCCGAAGCCCGCTGTGCCTGGTTTCTGTATCTACAGTTAGAAATCTAAGACTGGGAGGATCGTTTCCCCTCTTTTCAGACTCGGAACCCCACCCCAACCCGTCACTGCCACCCGTTGGGCATTTTCTTTGGATGAGCGTGGAGAACAAGGGACAGGGCTGGGCACACCTGAAGAATCCACGTGAGTGGCGAAGCAGAGGTCTGTGCTGACCACAGAAGTAATCCAGGCTCTAACCTGTCGGGCAGGGACCTCAGAGTAAACGGAGCGGCTCAGTCCTGCAGTCCGTGCTGGAGACGCGGGCGGGGCTGGGAGAGAGCCGCCCTGTGCCCTTCGGAACCAGGTTCTGTTGGGTATCGTCTAACTTTAATCAGTAAAAGCAGGTAAGTGTGTATCACACCAGCTATGAATATCATACTAATGTGATATAACAATATTCAATGAAATCAGTATTATCATACTATCAGAATATCATACTAATGTGATATAACAATATTCAATGAAAACAAATCACCCAAGTGAGCATAAGACATTATACGAGCAAAGCAATGGTCTGTCCGGGTTTTAGCCTTCAACGTTCCTGGTCATACTGCGCAGGTGTGAGCGAGCCTTGTCCTTTACTCCACATTCAGAAGATGAGGACAGTTTTATTTGGACATTGCTTGTGGAATCAAAAAGGACAAACGATTCTTCACAGAGAACCCGGCCTGGCGTGTGGAGTCTGGATCCCCTTGAATAGACTGATACGCCATACTTCAGTAACTATTCCTTTGTAGCTATTTGTTATTCTAAACTGATACAAGGATCTGATTTTTAATTTCGGTAGTTAAAACTCGGTGTTACTATCAGATTTGTAAAAAATTCTAGACAAACGAGACACACAGACTGCCTGGGCAGGCTGGGGACACCTGGGTGTGTCTCCACTCAGATTTTCATCCTTCAAGAAACTCGTCCTTCTATGAAACACCCAGAAACTCGAGATTCTGGGCTTCAGGTCGAGAGACGTGGCAGAATTCATTCATCACAACTGAACTCACGGTCCGTAGTGCACGCAAGGACTCCTGTCTTATTCATCGATGGGAGAAACTTAACCGGCAAGTAGAAGCACCGAATACAAGTGGTTGCAAGGAGAGAACCCAGGGCTCCGAGGACAGCTTTGCTCTGGCCTTGGCAAGGCCGGAAGAGTTACCAGTTACCTCTCAGCTGCTGACTCCATAACATTTAGCTGGACTATGTAATAACCCAGCCCAACACTTAGCGACCTACAGTGACCAGCCCTCGGTGTGGCTCACAATTCTGTGGGTGTCTTGGGCGTCTGGCTGGGGCAAATTGCCCGGCTTTGGTAGGGCTCTCCTCTCCCTCATGGGCATTGGAAGGTCAAGGGGTGGTTGGATGACGGGAGAGGAACTTGTGGTCTGATGATTGGCAAGGTCCCGGCTGGGGCATCCTGGCTCTTTCCTATTGTTTTGTGCCATCTACCCGAGCTTCCCGGGTTTTCAATCACAGCTGTGCTAGACAAAGCTAAGAGTCTAGGTGCTTCGCGATACCCACCTGCTTAGGAAATGGGCACCGGCTTCCCTTACTCGCAAGAAGAAGCTGACTCCAGGCCATTACCTCTGTGATCGGATCTAAGGTCGTTCTTGAAACTCTCTTATTTCAGACTGCTTTGTATTTACTCTCACGCCGAGCTAACTCTTCACAGAATCCAGTCACTCTTGACCGTGAGCGTTCAGAGAATATCCACGACTCTTCTGGGGTTCCATGAGGCCTCACTGTCGGTCTCACGTACCAAAGAGCGGCCGTGTCCTTTCATGCACTCTTGGCGTGAAATATGTCACAGAACATCTGAGCTTGATCCTCTGATTAACCTCACTTTGTGGACACGTTTTAAAATTAACTGCCTGTCCTGTTCTCCGGTAGGGTGGATATTGAGAGACACCGGCCTGAGGGAGACAGGCCGACTCAGGGAGAAGAATTAATGGAAGCGTGTGGCTCCTGCAGGCAGGAAATGCTTTGATAGGCCTTTTCCTCTTTTTGTTACCCAGAGAGCCGGGACAATAGGCCCCACCTCGGAGCAGCTGCGCTCGCTCTGTGCTGATGGCAGCACATTTTCCCTGTCAGACACGGAGTCTGGGGCGCCAGGGCTCAGGAAGGGACAGGCACCATGTGCGTCGGGGACCTGCCCTCGCCGCGGCTCCAGGCCGGTGAGGGTGGAGACGTCACGCTAAGACGCACAGCCCCTGCGGCCACGCTCCAGGAAGGCCGTCCGCTCCTGCTGTTCCTTTGACCTTTAGGGAGGACCCACCCTTGACTAGAAATACCAGAAAAAATCTACACCCTCCAGCAGTTGTAGATGCTATTCTCAAAGCAAGTAAAATGAGGCCCGTGGCAGAACTACCAGGGGCAGACCTCACTCATGCCCAGGGTTGGGCTGGATGTTGGGGCAAAGAGAAATTTCATCTTCTTGGCAAGTCATGTCAAATATACACAAAAGGATATTTTCATTTAATTTCTGCAACATTTCTGAAAGCCAAGTAATATTATTCCCATTTCATAGCTCACTAAGGAAACGGGCTTTGAGAGGTTCACCAGCTTTTCTGAGGCCAATCTAACTTCCTGAGAAGATAGCAGAACACAGAATAGGAATTTAATCTTTATCTCATATATGATATCATTTTAACCAGGATGTATATCTTACTTTAAAAGTTTTTATTCTTCATTTATCTATTCAATATCTGAGACTCCAAGAATATTAACGTTGAGGAGACTTGGTTTTTGGCCCATTCTGGTATATGATATGGAATGAAGCACTTAATTTGCTAGATCCAACTCCTTTGGTTAAAAACCAAGTGATTGTACAGCCCTCATTCCTATATTTATAACTGTGTTTTAAAATTCAGTGTGGACCTCATAGCCATTAGGATAGCTACTTAAAAAAAAAAGAATAAAAATAATAACCAGAAGTCAGTTGTCAGACTGTGTAGCCACTGGGCCCAGTGTGGGTACTGGCTGGACCATCAAAGGGAAAAGAGTGTAGGAGTCAGTTTGGTTTGTCCTCAAAAACTTAAACACAGAATTAGCACAGGATCTAGAAAATTCTACTTCTCACTGCGTACCCTAAGAACTAGAAATCAGGGACTTAAAGGGGCAGTGGTATACACCAGTGCTCATAGCGGCATTAGCATATAGGCAGGAAGAGCACACGTGTTTATCTGTGAATGAGTGAATGAGTAGACAGAGGCTGCTGATACGTCCGATGGCATATGATTCAGCCAAGGAAAGGAAAGGGATTCTGGCCCACGGGGCCATCTGGGCGAGACGCAAAGGGCAGCAGGAGCTCAGGAGAGGCTCCATCGCGCTGGCCACGCTGGCCTGATCGCCGGCACGGATCCACCGCGGTCGGGTGAAGGGCGCCTCTCTCACCCCCACAGCCTCGCCACACGCTGCTCTCCCAGTGCCAGCGCCTCACGTCTTGCTCCCATAGTCTGGGCCGCGGGACCATGAGCCTGGGTTTTATCTTCCATCCGAGTCCCTCACCCTGTCTTCTTACTCAGGGCCGTGCAGTCCTTCTAATGCGCAGAAATCCCCGAGGGTCTTCAGACTGCGTCAGGTCTCCCGTGAGCCCCGGGCTTCTGCTCTCCCAGGAAGATCCTGGGAAATACTAGCGTTACTGCTCCATCCAGAGCCAAACTTAGAGCAGAAAGATGACTGCTGTGGCCTTGAAGGGCCTTCCACTCACCCCAGACCTCTAGGTTTGTGATTTTCACAAAATCGAAGTGACTATGTTTTTCATTCATTTAACCTGCAACTAGAATTTATTGTTCACTGATTATGTGCAGGACACAGGTTTAGCTCTGGAGCCCCAGTGATCAACAAATTAAAAAATGTCTATTTCCACTAAGTACATATTGTAGGTGATTTCTGCCACCCTGAGAACTATAATCTGTATTTCATTATAGTTTGTTGTGATGCAGTGACATGGTATTCTGTGTATTCTCTTTGGTCAGCCTAGACTGCATAGAGCCAATACTTCTACACATACACTCAATGCACAAATGTATAAGCACACAAATACATGCATACTTCACCCAGATGCAACAATATTTTAAGTTCAGTTCAAATTCCATCAAGCAAATTTTTTTTTTTTTTTGAGACAGGGTCTCGTGTTGTAGTTCAGGCTGGCCCTGAGCTCACTATGTAGCCCAGGCAAGCTGCCGCGAACTCAGCAATCCTCCTGTCTCTGCCTCCTGAGTGCTGGGATCACAGGCGTGAGCCACCACGCCCAGCACTGTGGTTTGTGGTATTGATGGCTGGTGGACGTGAGTCACCACGCCCAACATTGTATGTGGTTACCAGGATCGAACTCAGGACCTTGCGCTTGCGAAGCAGGTGCCGGAACCACTGAGCTAAATCTCTGGCCCCCATCAAGCAAATATTTATTAAGGCTCAACTCACAAACAGATACCACCCATGGTGTAGATGGATTGGACCAAGCCCACCCCTAAAGGAACCTATCACTGGGTGGAAGGGGAGATTGTTTTTTGTGAGTGGAATGTTGCGTCTTCCCTGTAAGATCATCAGCGGAGGGCTGACTTCTTGTCTCTTCCCAGACAAGCAGGTTAAATGAATCAAATATACACTGAATTTTAATTCTGTGAAAAATCACAATTTTAATCCCTAGAAATGGAGTAGAGTCAAATTTATGTATATATATATATATATGTATATGTATGTATGTATATGTATATATATATGTAGAGAGAGAGAGAGAGAGAGAGAGGGAAAGGGAGGGAGAGAGGGACAGAGCACGAGCTCTGGGTGGAACACTTGCCTAACATGCAGAAAGCCCTGCTTTTAATTCCTAGCAACAGAAAAAAACAAACAAAAACCACCATCACCAAAAACTCTCCACTTTGCTGGAATAAGGTATAAACACACAAACAAATGAACAACGACCTGGACATTCCCCCTCAAGAAAAGTAGGGCCGACAATCTGAAAATCCTCTCTCTGTAATAAAAGCATTAATTTTCTCTTTTCTAAGAGCATTTTCATCCTTACAAACAAGACAACATCTGAAGTATTTTCCCTCTGACTTGTCCTTTTTCTCACATGCCACGCTGAGAGCAGCAGAGATTTTTGTTTTGCTACTGTTCAGTGTCAGAAGAGACCCACTTAACTGCAGACGTCAAAGCCTTTGTCTTGCCTCTCTCTTGCTTCTGCTGATGAGGAAGGTTTTGCAGCCTTACTAGGTACCAAAATAGCTCTGTTTTGCTGACCATTATCATCTGCACAGGGCGGGAGATGATAATGAATTTAGAACACGGGAAGTTTACCATTGCACAGTGTTAAAATAGAACATCTGGTTACAGAGACACTGCTCTTACAGAAGACAAGCGACTAGAACTTTTATTTTCTTCAGTCTGTTGATATTACTATATCATATTAATACATCAGGACACCTACGAATACTGAAGAAATATTGTGTTATCGTGTGTTTTTATTTGATATTTTTCAAGAATTTAAAATTTCGTGTTGCCAATTAAGCATCATACCATCTTGGTGTAGGTGACTCTGAGTTCAACAAAGGACTTTTTAAAAGTTTGTCTTTTCCTGAAAAGTATTAAGCAGTAGCTTAATTATATTTAAGTGGTAACTTAATAGCAGGCTTAGATATTGGGAACGTTTGCTAAGTGCTGTGGCTTCCGCTAAGTTCCCTCAGTGTAAAGACCGTCTTATTTAATTCTCAGAGGATCCTCAGAGGTAGCTTTTGTTGTTCCGCTTAACAGAGGAGGAAAGGACCGAAGCACCCTGGGGACTGTCCAGATCCCTACGCGGCTGATGAAAACCTGTCCTGTCTTCCTGACTTCAAAGCCCACGCACTTTCTTCTACAGACAGACGTCTTAGGAAAGCTATTGTCTACTTTATTAAAATGTCACCCTTTGTACAACAAAAGGCCCCTCTTGGATGCCTGTATTTTAGAAAATATAATTTTGCTTTGTTCATTTATTCAGTAAACATTTACTGTGCTTCTGCTATGTACTTGATGATTGTTAATTACTAAACAGAGATAAAATAATGAAGGAGAAACAGACAATTCAAAGACAAATGCAATTTAAAATTGCCAGTGTTTTGTTGCTTTGCTGTCATAAACATGCCAGTTTTGTCTGAGTTATACTAAACATTGTCCAATAGAGAGAGTAGCACCATTTTATTTCAAGTATTCTAATTCAGTGTTCTCAGAAAACCAAGATGTCAGTATTATTTCTCCAAATTTTAATTATACAAGATATGCAGACAAAAAATGTTTCTTTCAGTTCAGTGGAACCCCGGATTCTCCGGGAGACTGTGCTAGAACAGAGCTGGGCCCCGAAAACGCCGCCTCTTGGCTTCCTCTCCCTCCTTGGCCTCAGGGAGAAATCTCACCCGCTGCAGAGGCTCATTCTTCAATAAACGAGCTTATCAGTAACTTTCTCAGTAATTCCCACTTGCCCTGCACCCAGCTCCTTCATTCTGACTTAAAGTTCAAGATGGTAGAACAGAAACGGTCCACATTTCAGTTTCCAAGTACTGTTCTTCAACTTTCATCTTTCCTTATGATTTAAGTTCTTTCTGGCCAAATTAATGTTTTACATGAATGGATTTACAGTTCCTCTGGGGAACAGGGAGGCAGGATAGCAACACGCAGGGTACTTTTTGGAGTTTGTCTTTGGTGACATTGTCCTATCAATCTCCACACCCAGACTTCAGGGTTTCCCTGAGAAATGCCTTTGTTCCTGGTCTCCTCTGTAACACAGAACCGAGAGACCAAACTCCAGACCAGCGTGGCAGATCCTGAGGTCATTCGCAGATCTGTCTGGCGCTGCACTCAGGGGGTGGCCAGAGCTGGCAGGAAATGACTCAGGACTGGGCCTCCCCAGCACAAGCGCGGCGCTGTCCCTGCGAGTGCTGTCATCAAGGCTTGCATCATTGACCTTCCTGAACAGCTTCTTCTGGTTCAACAGCTTCCAGACAAGGGACGAGAGGGCAGATCTTTTGTGGGGAGTGTTTGCCAGTCTGTGAGCACAACAGGTGTACCTGGGTGTAGCGATCATTCCCCTGTCCCACATGCTCCACTAGACTGGGGGGAAAGGATTAAATTCAAATTAATGACTACATACGTAGGTCCTAGTATTTGCCAGGCCAGGGTTAGGCTGCGGGTCTGAAGGACAAGCTGAATAAGTCTGATCTCGGCGCTCCTGACCCTTACAATAGTGCAGGTGGAACAAACTCCAGTTATAGACACATAAATATCTATCAGCTGACTCTGATCATGGATCTGAAAAATAGGGTGCCATGAAGAAATATGGGGAAAACATAATTTCCTTTGATCATCACAGATCAAGGTCAGGAAGACAAAGAATGAGAGAAAGGAGCAGGAAGAGCCGTAGCGGAGAGAGGTAGCTTGGTGCCGGGACAGGGAAGGGGAGGCCCGAGCAAGCTCCTCCCGTCCGGATCCCGCACTCAGAGCAAGACACAGCTGGTGAAGCCTTTCAAAGATAGGAACAGAAAAGGCAATTGGTATCTATACTTGTAAAATTTTATTTTATTAGTATTGGTTTGCAATTCACACAGTTTACAGTCATCTTGGGGAGTGGCTAAGTGTACACTGGAAAGCATCTTTTACTATGTCCTAACAAGAACCCTACCCCTAGCCCTACCCCTGGGCCTACCCCGGGAGGGCGCTCCCTGATGCGGGCCTCAGAAGAAGTAGCTGTTGTTCCCTGTAAATGACCGGCTATGCTCCTGCAGCGATCCCCCTTCCTGAAGAGCACTCTGCCCTTTCAGTGTAATTAGTGGCAAAGATGACTCTATGCTTTAAAGGTCTCTCTGTGACCAAATTTGGCCTCTGAGAACTGGAATGAAATACTGTCTGAGTCATGTCTATCTGCCTCATTGGCTGTCATTAGTCGTTATGGAAACCATACACCACAGTCCAAGGGTTCAGAATTCCTCAAGTTGGCCTCAAACTTACCAAAGTTTATTCAGCAAACAAGTTTGCTTACTTTGTTAATCTTTAGCTACTTCCTGGGCGGTTCAAATTTGGAGGGGAAGAGCTCAATCCTTGCCTGAAGCCCAGCTTGATCTTTGCAGGAGTCAGAGCAATAAACCTGCCTTTGTATTCTCCCCTTGGCTTGGCACTGATATTTAAAAGAATTTCAAATCACTTACAGGGCTATCTGATTATACGATCAAAGTTGCTCCCTGGCTGGATAGAAAGTGCACATGTGAGAGAAATTTTTTTGGGCTCATCCCAGTCCTGGGACAAAATCACCAGGCAAATCTCAATAGCCACTGGCTTTGCTCTGGGAAATATGCACACCACAAAGATGCTTGACAGATTTTTACCACTGGAATTCTTTGATGATATCTATCAATCTCTGAAACTCAGGCACGACAAAGGTTTCTGTCCATGGACATCCTGCTTACTCAAAGAATGGAATGAATTCCGCGGCTTTTTCCAAGCAGGGAGCTCGAATCGGGCAGACCTAACTTCATAGACGCTCCTTGGCTGCTTTTCTGAGTTGATTCACAGCCTTTGTTTACCGTTCTATGAAACAGTGAACTCACAGCTATCACAGTTTACCATTAAGACTGCATGTGTGTTTACTTCTAAAATCCAGGGTGTGTTTGCTTTGATTTTTATTAGTGCATATTTACAGTGCATTATGATTCTATTCATCTTGGGGACTGGGCACACGTGCATAACACAACTTTATTCGTTTCCCGTCCTCTCCCCCCCCCTTCCCTCCTCCTCTGGCATTTCCTAGGCAGACTGCTTTGAAGGGTCCTGCGCAGAGTAGATGCTATCCGTGCCACCCCCTTCCCTTTCCTTTAACACAGCTGCTCTGCGGCCGCTCGCCGCACAGGGACATGTCCTGCGTGTGTCCGCAGAAGGACACCAGAGAATCGACAGATCTGCGAGAAGGCCCCAAGTTAAACAGCTGGGATCCGCCCAGGTGTTCCGTCTGACTTACACTGTCTGCTTTGACTTGGGCAGGCGGCAAAACCCGGTACGTCACCCTCAGGCCGGACAGCCATGCTGAGGGGAAGGAAGCAACACATGACTGCTGACGCGGATGAATTTATAATTTAATTTTTAAAGTTGCACCGATGAAAGAGCAGAACGGTGTGAAGCGGGATGAAGTGGAGAGCGGTGACGCGTCCTCAGGTGGACGGACAGAATCCAGATCGTGACTTGGTGTCTTCTGTCTCCCACGGCCCGCGCGCGCTCACCGCGCACATTAACGATAATGAATCCCATTTGACGGACTGACTGGTGCCTTCTCTCTCCGTAGGACCTCTGTGCTCGCGCCATCTCACCCTCATACTCTTGGGGCCCACGGGCGCCCCTCTCGGCCCCAGCAGCTCGTGCTTTCTCGCCAGTGCCGGTGACCCGAGGCCCTCAGGGGAGGCCCACGCCGCCGCTCCTGGGGGGTGCCCCGGCCGGAGGGGCCTCGTTCGCACGCCTGGCAGGATGTTCTCTCCTGGTCCGTCATGGGCCGGGCGCAGAGGTGCAGTGAGCCCTCGCGGGGGCCGTGCTCCTGCTCAGCCTGGCACAGCCCTGTGAACACATCTTCGCCACGATCCAGTCCACGGTCCGAGCGGGCCGAGGGCCGCCTCCTTCAGCTCTGGGCACTGTGCTCTCGCAAGACAAAAGCTGCTCGAGCTTCAGCATACAGGGCTGCGGGCCAGAGCTCAGCTTCGACGGGGACCCAGGGAGGGGACATTTCTCCGCCCCTCGGCTCCGCCTCCCCCTCTGCCCCGCCTTCACGGACGGAAGCCCCTACTGCTTCGCCGTGTTCAGTGAGGTCAGAGCTGCTAAGCCATCATAAAAGAAACTGAAGTTGAAGTTAAGGCCTTCTATGAAAGAAAGAGAGAAGACTAAACATGGAAAGGGAATTAAATTGAGCATTAAGAAAATTGGAGATGGAAGTCTTGAAGAGAGTAAAACTAGGGACAAATTAGCATCTGGTACTTGGCTTATCTGTTATACTGAATCTGACAGGCCATATGTAGAGCCATTATAGATGTGAAGATGGGAATAGTTGAAATTCACATCAAATTTATGATGTCTTGTAAGTTTAATAATTTTATAATTACATCCAAGTGTATACTCTCTAGGCATCAGTTTATTCCTCTGTGAAACAGAGATAATTCTACCTCTGTTAAAAGTTGCTAAAGAGGGAATCAGATGCTGACTATGCACTCAGTCATTACAGGGCCTATGACATGGTAAGAACTTAATACTTTAATACTTTTTCCTTAATGGAGCATTAACATGAAATTAAATTATTTCTCGAAAACTGAGGTTAAGAATTAGCCATTAGGACCTACCAGATGACCATGCCCAAGCTGGCCGCCTGCTGGGCCATGCCATGCAAGAGCAAGGCAGAAATGCCAGGACTGAGCAGACAGATGCATGCCAGGGTCAGCTTCTGAGGTTTCTGCAGCAGCACAGAGTGGAGGTGACAACGAAGTCGCCCCCGACTGAAGGAGTGCCCGATACTCAAGAAGACAGCTTCGCATCGGGCCTGAGGCGTTGCCTTTCCACACAGTCCCCGTGAGCGAATCTGTGGCTCATAGCTGAGAAGGGAGAGCTCGGTAGGGATCTTCTGCGATCCTCGGGGGGCCTGGGACCAAATGAGATATTTCCCAAGGCCTGTATTCTGTTGAGGATGCCAGGCGTGGAGAGTGAGTCGTCAAGGGAGTGTTCCTCACAGGGAAGAAGTCTAATGATGTCTTTGGCCTCTGACGTGGGTGCCTCCACCCAGCAGAATGTTCTAGGCCGGTATCAGGGTCTCTGCCTGAACTCAAATCATGCTTGGTCCTGGTGAAGCGATGTCCGGGAGTGACTCCTGAACTTTGGCAAGACCAAGTTGCCATGTGATGCCACCGATGCTACCGAATTTGCTGCTACAGCTGAGGCAACTTAATAGTAGATAACAGCTGGTTTTCTTTCCAGATGAACACCTGGGATACAGGGATCATAATCAGTAAACAGAGAGGATCATGGTGAAGCAAGAGACCCACAAGTTCTCCTAGCTCTTCTGAGACAGAGCACAAGGGCACAGAGAGGAAAGAAAGTCCCAGAGAATGGAACTCTGTGAAGTTTATGTGAGAAAAGAAGAAACCAGACGAGCTCAAGGAGGAAGTAAATAAAAAATCTGTGACATTATCATTCAATATTCCCCAGGTGGATGTGGGGCATGGTTCTAGGAAAAGATGGATGCATTTGTATTCATGTGGAAAAGATAGCCATGGTCATGTTTGTCACTTAATGCAGAGCTCATGAGCAAAAACAATATTTTGCCTAATGTTTCTGTTTGTGAACCAGTTATTTGGAACCAAAAGCATGTATGAACCAATGAACCATTGACAGCTAAAAACTCCATAAAATGAAAACACCAAGTAAAGTCTATAGATAAACAACAACAATGAAGATGAAGAAAAATACAGAAGTCATCAACAGAGAAAGAACCAATTACTCATTAACCTAACTCAGTCCTAACTCCCAACATTAAAGGCCTCAACTGCCCAAATGAAAGACACAGGCTAGATCAAAAAACAAAATCCTATGGTTGATTTTATTCAAGGAACTCATCTAATAGGATAAAAATCAAAGGACAGAAAATAATATTTCATGCATGAGGATGTTAAGGACCCCAATTTCAGCAGTAGCAATTTTAATCTCAAGGAAGGTAAACTTTGAGCTAAAATTGATTAGAAGGGACAAAGAAGGCCACGGTACTCTACTTCAGGAAACAATCCTACAAGAAGAGATACCACTGATAAATATTTATGAACTAAACGTTGGAGCGCCTATCTTCATAAAACAAAACCTGCTGACCATATGGACTTAATAGATATCTACAGAGTATTCCACCCCACTACAGCAGAGTATACATTCTTTTCTGCAGCACACAGTACTTTTTTTCCAAAATAGATTATCATTCTACTCCACAAAGCCTGCTTAAATAAGTATAAAGAATTGAAACTGCCCCATGTGTATTATCAGACCACCGTGGAATGAAAATAGAAATCAGTGACAGGAGAAATCATAGAAAAGGGAGAAACACCCGGAAAATTAACAGCACACTCCCAAACACCTAGTAGGCCACAGAGAAAATCAAAGGAGAAGTTTAAAAATTTCTAGAAGGGAATCGCAATTCCAGTACAACCCCCTGAAACCCCTGGGACCCTGTGAAAACAGTATTGCGGAGAAAGTTCTCCACAATCGGTGCTCACATCAGGGAAAGACAGCAAGCTCAACTACAGAACCTTATTAAGAATCTTGAGATTCTTGAGGGACAAGAGTCCAGGGCCAAGCCAAAATTGATGAGGGAATTTATAAAAACTAGAGTAGAAATCAACTAAATTGAGACTAAAACCAAACAAAATCAATGAATCGGAGTTGATTCTTTGGAAAAATAAATAAAACAAATTAGCCTTTAGCCAGACTTACCAAAAGAGTGAGAGAAAAGACTCAAATTTTGAAGAAATGGTCAGATTTCTGGACTCCTGTAGATTGCCAGTTCTAACCAAGAAGATACCAATATGCTCAATAATGCAATAACAAACAATGAAATTGACACAGTAATAAATAACCCATCAACTAAGAAAAGTCTAGGGCCTGATGGATACACTGCTGAATTCTACAAAAACTTTAAGTATCTTACATCATTAATACGCTCAAATTCTTCAAAGGGATGGATGCTCCAAAATTTATTTATGGAAGTCAATATCACACTGATTCCCAAACCAGATAAAGATCAGATGAAGATGGAAACTACAGGCCAATATCCTGACTGAACATAGATGCAATAATCCTCAACAAGATATTAGCAAATAGAATGCAGTACATCATAAAAAAGATCATATATTAAGATCAGTTAGGTCTCATTGTATAGCTGCAAGGATAGTTCAGCACATATAAATCAATAAATGTAATCTATCACATAAATAGAAGCAAGTTCAAATATAATCATATCAGTAGATGCAGATAGCCTTTCAGCAAAATCCAATACTCCTTCATGATAAAAACTCTGAATAAAATATGTGTAGAAGGACTATACCTGAATTTGATAAGAGCCACTTATGACAAACCAATGCCAGTGTCAAATTAAATGGGGAGCCAAATAAAAAGCATTCACCCTAAAATCAGAAACAAGATAGGGATCTCCACTAACACTACTTCTATTCAACCTGGTACTTGAAACATTAACCAGAGCAATCAGGTAAGAAAACTAAATAAAGAGACACAAATAGGCAAGGAAGAATTCCAATAATCATTGTTTAAGCAGATGACATGATATTCTACAAAGAAGATTTAAAAAACTGTATCAAAAAACTCACAGAATTAATTACCAACTTCAGCAAGTAGCAGGATACAAGATCAACACACAAGAATCATTAGCACTTGTGTGCCCCCAAAATAAACTTCATTGGAAGTTATGAAAACAATACTATTCACAGCAGCTTCAAGAAAAATGAAATATCTAGGAATTAACCTAACCGAAGAAATGAAAGAACTCTACAACAGGAGATTGAAGAGGACATCAGAAAAAGAAAGTTGTCCCTTGCTCCTCATACATGGAACCAGTGTTGTCAAAACGGTTGTAGTCCTGTACTGTCACACAGATCAGTGCAGTCCAAAGGACAATACCCATAGCGTACTTTACAGAACTGGAGAAAACAATCCCAAAACTCATATGGAGCCAGATGAGACTCAAAAGAACAAAAGCAACTTTGAGCAACATGAGCAAAGCAGCAGGCACCACACTGACTTCAAGATATACTACAAAGTGATAATGATGAACACAGAACGATACCAGAACAAAACAGACACAGTACTGGGCCAGTGGAACACAGCAGAGGACACAGAAGCTTCCCTAGATGCATCCAGCTATTTGACCTTGGACAAAGGGCCCAAGAGCATGCCCTGGAGAAAAGCCAGCCTGTTCAACAAGTGACAGGGAAAACTGCCCATCTCCATGCAGAAGATTGAAAATGGGCCCTTATCTCTCACCGTGTACTAAATCAAAATCAAAATGGCGGGAAGTTCTAAACATTAAAACAGAACACTGAACTTACTGGAAGACAAAGTACAGAAAATACTCGAAGCCATAGGTGTAGCAAAGGGTTTTCTAAACTCAACTGCAATGGCCCAAGAAACAACACTAAAAATCAACAAATGGGATTATGTCAAATAGAAAAGCTTCCTTTCAAACCATTAGTAAACAAACTACAGATAGGGGGAAAAATTGCCAGCTACTCCTAAGACAGCAGGCTAATTACTAAATTCAGAAAGATCTCAGAAAACTGTACCTAAAATAAAAGACCCAGTCAAGAAACGGGCAAATGAAATGAACAGATTCTACAGAGGAAAAAGTACAACTAGCCAATGAATATATGAAAAAATGCTCAACATACCTGACCACTAGAGAAATGCAAGTTAAAAGAATCTAAGACCTCTCTAGAAAGAAAGCTAATTATCAAAAATATCAAATAATAAATGCTGGTGAGGATGTGGTGAAATAGGAGCCCTCCTGTATTGTTTGTGGGAGTATAAACTATACAATCATTATGGAGATCAGTATGGTTCTTTCTCAAGAACTACAACTAGAACTTCCCTATGAACCAGCTACCCCCCCCATGGGCTTAAGACATCAAACTACAGAGATCCTTGCATCCCAGTGTTTCTAGCAGCACAATTCATAATTGCTAAATCCTGAAAGCAGTTTATGTATCCATCAACAGATGATTGCTCTCTCTATATAATGGAATGCTACTCAGGTATAAACAAAGATAAATTTGGGATGCTTGTGGGAAAATAGATGAAGTTGAAAAATATAATGTGAATGAAATAAACTCATTTAAAAAAGAAGCTTAAATACCATATGGTGTCTCTCATCTGAGTAGGGCAAAGTACAAAGAGATCAATAGATGCTGAAAACAAGGGGAGAAGGCAATAGATCTTGGTAAGTAGGAAGGGACTCAAGAGATCAGGCGAAGGGCATAGGAAGGGAAAATAAATACAGTGAAGATGTACCGTGTGCAGGGACATAAAATCCTCAGTGCATGGGAGCGTTTTGTGCCGTAAACATGTGCTGAGGTTGATAACATCAATAAGAATGAAAGTGGGGAAGGG
This sequence comes from Thryonomys swinderianus, assembly GCA_004025085.1. Lineage (NCBI taxonomy): Eukaryota > Metazoa > Chordata > Mammalia > Rodentia > Thryonomyidae > Thryonomys > Thryonomys swinderianus. The sequence continues at coordinate 17,711 of PVIC010003515.1, read as the reverse complement.
GAATTGGATGGGGGGAGGGGAAGAGAAAGGGACTTCAAACTGCAAGCATATTACACTACATACATGTACTCGTTCCTTAAGATGTAAACTCCGTGTACTACAAAAATGGACTAATGAAAGAAAAGCATTCGCTATGTATTTTAATTATTCTGCATCAGTTATGTGCACCATCACCAAAGATAATTCGGAACGTTATGCCGGAACGTAGACATTTAAAGGAAAAAATGGTGAACTTAGCTTGATGACACTAAAGATGTTTTCCTTTTCTCTCTTCAAAAATTATTACTTAATCAAGATCACCAAATGTAACAAATGAAGATACTAACAAGGATATTTTCTCTTGTAATCATGTAATGTTATTAGAAAATAACCAGGCAGAAGCAGGAAGACTACAAGTTCAAGTCCTGTGGATGAGGTAGGGAGATCTTATATCAACAATAAATGAATAAATAAAAACTGGGTTGGGAATGTATTTTAGTGTAAAAGCTCTGGGTTCAAACACCAGTACTAAGATGAAAGAAAAGGGAAAGAGAAATGTGGAGCAAAATGAGTTTATCATTTTCTAGAGCTGTTACATTATTTAAAGCTCAATATGTTCTCTCAAATTGATTTTGTAGTGTGTACATGAGTGCTAGATTTTTTTTAAATTGAATTCTTTATTGGTACAATTTATATACATCTCAAAATCACATATAACATTGGGAAATTTGTACCAGCATATGCCACAAGTTAATTCTCATTTTTACCCATATCCCTACCCACTCCCCCCTCCTCCTAGATTTTTTAAAATATATGAATATTATTGAGATATAAAACAATTTATACAATTTACTGATTTAACATACAAGTTCAATACTTTTTAGTGTAATCACAGAGTTATCTTTCTATCCTACATACTTGGCATTTAAAACAGTCCTGGGCTAGCTCTTTTAATTGTTTAAAATGGTTGTCATATCTCTAGAAATCACAGATAAAGATAATTTTTGCAAAAAAAAAACAAACCTTTTTTTTTTTTAATTTAGTAAACTCTGAATCCTCAGCCCGAGGACTTTAACAAATGAATTTTGGAATGAAAATAAAAGGAATGTGTATGGGAGGGGAAGCGTGAGCAGTCCGGTCCTCCTTCCCGCGACTGCGGGGCGCTGGGGCCTCCTTAACTTCTGAGGGTTCTATTTGCTGACGGTTTGCCCTTTATCACAACAAGACTGGCAATGTTCTTTGCCATTACTGAGAACAGTTAAGGCTACAAGACTCCTAGGTCATTGACAAGGCGGGGGAGGTGCACTATGAGCAAAATCTCTCCCATTTCAAGGATTTTATTTTCTTGGTGTTTTCCGTGACAAGCGTTGCGGAGCAGTGCGTTGCCGGGGACGGCGGCCGGTTCCGTGTGGCGGTGGTGGCTTAACCCTGCAGGGCAGACGGGCTGTGCGCCGTGCGTGCGGGGGCAGAGCGCGGAGCGCGCGGCGAAGGGTCTCCTGGACCCCCGGCCGGGCGGGCGTGCGGCTGCGGGCGGCTCTCGGAGGCTTCCCGCCCGAGGCCGAGGTGCCCACTGGGCACCGGGCGCAGACCCTGAGAATTCAAGCTCAGTCAGAGCGCCGCGAAGCTTCTCTTAGTAGGGTTTTCCCTGAAGTCTCACGAGGAAGGAGCGCATGAGGCCGTGGTGGAAACAATCCCTTACTGCCAGTCAGGCCTTGCTCCTAAGCGCCTGATTCTTAAGAACCCGAAGCGCCAAGTTATACTTCGCGTCGCAGAGCACAAGTCCCCCCTTTACTCCAAAGCAGACTCTTGGTCTTGCCTAGAATTACGTACTATCCACCTTTCCTTCGCTTCCCAGCCTCCCCTTCCCGCTCTCTGCCTTGTCCCTGTGAACTGGGTCACATACGTGAACCGTGTCACGTACGCGCGCTCTCCCGTGGTCACATTGCATAACCCAGGCTCACTCAGGCGCTGCCGCCGCGTTCAATACCCGACGCTGCTCCGTGCTCACCTCAGGAGAGCAGAGGCCTCACGTCTCCCCTGTTCTCCTCACAGTGCCAGGCGGGGCGCAGGCCGGGCTCTGGGGCCCGGGGCTGAGCAGACAGCGCTGCCTGCTGCCTCAGAGGTCGGAGAGGCTGGCCGTGCTGTTTCCGAGGAAGCTGGAAATCTTCTCAGAAGGAAAATGCCCTGATGCTTTAGTATAGAAAGCATTTCCGTTAAAAGTGACTGTGTGCTGCATGGACTCAGAGATAAAACATGTAACAGTGAAGGGCTATTATTCTGTTTCTGGGCAAAAATTTGATCTATTGAGAAATCAGAGTAACAGTGCTATGCAACAAAGAAAATTTTCTTAATATTTATCTATCATGAAATATAGGACTGGGGTCTAAATTCAAAGTCTATTAAGCATTTAGAGATCTACAATTCTCTATTTGACGAATCAGCAAGGTTAAATCTGAGTGATGGATCTGCTCCTTACTGTACGAATCAGCTTCTACATCCCTGGGATGAAACATCGGACGTGAACAACTAGGAAGAGAGGTTTATTTTGTTTTGTGGTTTAGAGCTTTTCTCTGTGGCTGGCTACCTGCAGATGGCAACATCCCTGCAGGATGATGGGGGCAGGGAGCGCTCGGGATCTGGAAAGCAAAGACCAGGGGAAGGGTGTACCAGGCTCAGGGCCCTGACGGGTGGGACACGCCCTGCTCACCCCGGCACAGCAGGGGGGGCCTGACTACCTTACCCCAGGCGTTTTCAAGCCAGCTAAATTGACAATCAACTGACGCCACCAGACTACTAATGTCAGAGGATAGAAGGGATATTAAGTCCTGGGCTCCTGATTCCCAATACAGTGTTTATTTTACTACATTTTCTAAAAAGTTGTATGCACTTTAGTATCTTGTGATATATCTCAGCAGAAGGGCAGAAACAATGGGTTTTAATGATCTTATTGTTAAGTGATTATAATTTTTTTTTTTTCGGAGACAGGGTCTGGCTTTGTAGTTCAGGCTGGCCCTGAGCTCACTAGGGTGCCCAGGCAAGCCTCGAACTCAGCAATCCTCCTGTCTCTGCCTCCCGAGTGCTGGGATGACAGGCGTGAGCCACCACGTCTGGCATTGTGGTATGCGGTGTTGGTTGTTGGTGGGCGTGTCTCCACGCCCAGCATTATATGTGGTTACCGGGGATCGAACTCAGGACCTTGCGCTTGTGAGGCAGGTGCCGGAACCACTGAGCTAACCCTCCGGCCCCATTACTTTTCTTTTAAGCAGTATTATCTGTTCCTTAGGATACGCTGTATTATTTTTCCTCCTAGTAGAACTATTGTTAAATACAGTCATGGACACTTAGCATGTTAGTCAACAAAGGAGGGTCCTAAACTATAAAAACACGGTGGTGAAGCCGCGCAGCTTAGCTGGGGAGTGGGCCGTGGAGTCCGGAGGGTATGCAGCGTGGCCCGACTCTCCCACAGTGATTACAGCGTGCCCCTGTGGCCAAGTGACACCTGCCCGTGTAACATGTGGCCTTTGGTCTAAATGCTTTAATATAAAGTGTCTTCCTGGACTCCTCATGAAGTATGAGTTCCGCTGTCCACAATGCATAGCATATATAGTTTTTCTAAAAATTCCTAATCTGAGGGGTGGATAGGTTGAGGGAACACACCAAGCCCTGTTCTTTGAAATAGTCAGCAGAACCAGCGATGGTGTCTGCCTTGGTTGCTACAAACGTTCAGTCTTAGCTATTTATCACCACAGGAAGTGTCCTGAGGCTGTTTCCGTCCTCAACCCTAGCTGAAGAAAAACATTACTCTTATGAGGCACAAGTTTCTTTCCTACGAAAGATGATTGTGTTTTTAAAAAGACTCTACTAGGCCAAATTCTTCTAGAGCTAATCGAGGAACTGGAAAATAAATGTATACAATTATATTAAGGACATAAAACAAGGTTTTCCAAGAATGATGTATTTAAGTGCCGGACATGGTGGCTCATGCCTGTCATCCCAGCACTCGGGAGGCAGAGGCAGGAGGATTGCTGAGTTCAAGGCTTGCCTGGGCTACATAGTGAGCTCAGGGCCAGCCCGAACTACAAAGCGAGACCCTGTCACACACACACAAAAAAGAATAATGTATTTACAGATAACTGAGAGTTAACTCTGTGCCATGCTGTGCTGAGAATTGAAATACTGTATTGAGGAATCTCTGAAACATTTGCAAGCTTGTGATTGGATGACACTGGCAAAAAGCCACAGAGTTGAAATTTCAGCTTCTTTTATGAAGGAAGAGAAAATTGAAATCCACAGAATTTAAAAGTTCATCAAATCTGTACTGATTCCCAGGAAGCCAGAAAGAATTTTAATATGAGCCAAAATCATGACTCTCAGTATGAACCCTTTCCCGCTTTAACTTATAGACCCTCTTGGACAAGAACTGTATAATCGAAGTCATTCATCCTCTTAATGCACAGTTCTGACTCTCAAGTACCTCTGGGCTAGGAACTGGGACAGTTGTTGCTTAAGAAAAATTCAATTTCTCCTTGTGTAATATTTACCTATTTTAGAAAGGGAGAGTCAAAAACAAAACAGAGCAAATGAGAAAAATAAATATAAAAAATGGTTATGAAGTTAATATGTAATGAAAGTTCCTGAACTTCATGAGTGTCCTTTCTGAGGATCTGGACTTTCCGAGAATAAAATGGTCATAGAAGCTGAGATTTAAAGAAGTAAATAAGTGAAAGATAATGATTTTAAGGGTTCATTGTAAAAGGACCTCATGTGCCTGCGAAAGTCCTCCTGGGTGTTCTCCAGGGTGCCCGCGTCCGAATTCCTTTCTGGAAGCTTCGTGGACATGGCTCCTGGCTCCGTCTTTAGGGATTGTGATTTACTGGTGTGGGCAGGGTCTAGAAACTTGTATTTTTAACAAATTTCCAGAGCCTGCTGGCTTTGGCCCATATTTTGAGTAGCACTATTACAGACAAAAGTGCTTTTTGTTAACGAACTACAGAGAGGAGGGAGAGGGAGAGACAGAGACACAGAGAGAGACAGAGGGAGAACAAAATTAAGGTATTTTACAGGTTGCGATAGCACAGAGGCATTTGTGTACACCTGTTCCTATTTGATCTGTACAGTTACCACAGGAGGAAAGGCAGGAGAGTTTAGCCCCGCACTACGGCTTTGGCGGTTCGAGCATTTGCCGCGGGTTTGAGAATCCGTCTAATGTCACGTGTGCTGAAGGCGCGGCGGAGAGCAAGAGGGACACGGGGATGACAGCTCGGAGAAGCAGGCTGCGCCTTATTGCTGCCCCCTCTCACCGATGCGCGCACGCACACTCAGGGGTTAAATAGCACCGTCGGGGTCACGCGTCCTGGCAGCAAATCTGTCCGCTCCGTGGCTCACAGCCCAGGAGACTCGGAGCTCTGGGGAATTTCAGGGACTCCCAGGGGCTGAGGCGCCTGAGGCGAGCTCTGGGGGAAGCTGGGCATTTCCCAGTCTATGTGAGCAGGGTCGTGGGCCGGGCTCGAAACAGACAGTGGAAGCTGGGCTGAAAGGTGTTCAGCAAGTCTGGGGTGTGGCCTGATGCACACACACACACACACACACACACACACACACACACACACCCCACTCGCTTCCTGGGTCACGCCCACCAGCCATCAATACCGCATACCACAGTGCCGGGCGTGGTGGCTCACGCCTGTCATCCCTGCACTCGGGAGGCAGAGGCAGGAGGACTGCTGAGTTCGAGGCTTGCCTGGGCTCCATAGTGAGTTCAGGGCCAGCCTGAACTACAAAGTGAGACCCTGTCTCAAAAAAAAAAAAAAAAAACACCTACTTTCTATAGTTTTAAAACAAGTTAAACATTAACTCCTTAAACATTTAAAAAATTTTAAGTGGAAGTTTTCTAAATCCCTTTCTTAGCTTTTGAAATGTGCCCTAAATGGCTGTTTTCTGTATTCACTCTACACACAGTGGAGCTGCCGGCCTCTGTCTGTGACGTGGCCCCACTGACTCACCTCCTTACCCCTCTTTCTTTCTAACCAACTTTTTATTCCACTGTTCATTCTCTTTCCTGAGAATCTGTCTCAACATTTTTTGCCGTAATTCTTCCGTAATATGTTCTTGGTTTTGGAACCAGGCCTTTCATTTTCAGGGACCCATACTTATCCTCCGATATTGTCCCTTCTCGGTAGTCTGTTCTTACGTCGTGGCCTCTGTGTGGACAAAGGGTTTTACCGAGGCTTTAGTGAGCGTTATGAGTACTGTTCACCGCGCTGCGGGGATTTCGCTCTGTGTGAAGCATAACAAGACCGTAAGGAAAGAAGTCCGAGGACTGGCGTTCATTACAGATCCGTTTACATAGGCAGATCTGCCACTGAGGCCGCTGAGTTGAAACGTGTTACCTAGGACTGTCTTTGGAGCATCGAGAGTCTCAGAAATGCTATCTCTAAATCCGATAAGCACAGAATTTTTGAGCAAATGAGTTGCATAGGATGAACTAATAACTTTCCCTCTGAAATATTAAAATATTTCTGTGCTGGTACAAATTTCCCAATGTTATATGTGATTTTGAGATGTATATAAATTGTACCAATAAAGAATTCAATTAAAAAATATTTCTGTGCCGGTTCCAGCAAAGCTGACCTACTTTCTTACTCCTGATTTCTTAATCAGACTTGAAAATAGTTCAACTTATAGAACAGAATCTGATTGGGCTTTAAAATGACCCAGGAAGCAAGTGGTGTGTGTGTGTGTGTACCCATTCATATGTACAATTTTTTTTTTTTGAGACAGGGTCTCACTTTGCAGTTCAGGCTGGCCCTGAGCTCACTATGTAGCCCAGGCAAGCCTCGAACTCAGCAATCCTCCTGTCTCTGCCTCCCGAGTGCTGGGATGACAGGCGTGAGCCACCACGCCCAGCTCATATGTATAATTTTTGTTTTACATATAGTTAAAATAACTTTTAAAAAGTTTTAAAACATTAAAAGCCAAGGCAGATATCCATTATATAACTCATTGAAAGAATGGAAAACGGAGGAAATGTTAGAGAATAATTCATGAAGAATTTTCTGGAATTGAAGAATATTTATTGTTAAATTTAAATGACTCGCTAAATATCAAGCAAAATGAATTTAAAGATTGCAATCTCTGTCACATAATTATAAAACTTTACTGAGGATAAAAATGACACACGATTTCAAAAGAATAAGAACGGACTAAAGCAAAAGACCATTAATCTTCTCCAAAGCTAGAAAACATCACCCTGAAGATGTGGAAGTGAAGTTGTAGCTAGAATTCTGCAAAGTCCAAGTTGTCAGTCGAGTTTAACAATAGAATAAAGACAATTTCACACAGGCATCTGTCAACGACACAACTTCCAGGACCCACTTTCTGAGTCAGGTGCTGAAATACACGCTCCCGTAAAATGAGGGGATTCGAGGAAAGAAGACGCTGTCGCCGCGGGGATCCCCACAGGGCCGCAGGCGAGGGCCCACCGCCGATCCCGAGAGCACTTTGCCAAACTATGGTATTGGGTTTTCTGCATGTTCATAGGGACTCTGGTTAACCAAAAGTACGTTTTTGGATACAATTTTCTCTCTATATGTCTTTCAGATCGTAAGTATGGAAAAAAAAAAGAAAATCAAGAAAAAATAAAGGTGGTTCAGATTCCTGGGGGCAGGGCTTTTGGGAGAAACCCACCTAACTCCTTGGCTGATAATGAACACGTCCTTTAAGTTCCACGTAGTTGAGCATCTATAAAGAGTTCCATGTCATAACAATATAAGCACACACTAAAAGTGTACCTGAAAATGGGGCGCAGAGGTAAAGGGATCGTGAGATCCGGCGGGCACAGCAGTGCCCGCCACGCCCCGAGAGCCCGGGGTGCCTGACGTGAGGGCTGGTTCCGAGTTCTATTTTTTTTCCTGTACATATAACCTATGATATGGTTTAATTTACACATCAAGCTTAATAAGGGACTACCAATTCCTAGTAGGAAACTAGCAATTATAGTAGCATGGCGCCATAGTTGTCTGCATTAAAACCCCTGAGCTCCGCGACCATATTTCTAAGTGATGTTCGGGTCACCGCCTCGGCAGCACTGAGATGCCCCGGCATTCACCTGTTAACCGGGGCAGCGAACCCGGCGACCCGCCGGGGCCGCAGGGGAGGAGTCGCGGCCTTGCTAGACGGATCCCGGGACTGTGAGGCGTTTTCACCTCGCTCAGAACAGGAGGCCAATTTACAACACAAGTGGCCGGGCTGGGTTTTCTCTTTCTTGTTTTCCCACTGTAGTTGACTGTGAGTAACTGAAAGGGGCGGAAGGAAGACGGTGTGGCTGCTAAGCCGGGGGTAAGAAGAGCGGAGGGGGTCCTTGTCCCTGCGGGGCACGGCCCTGCGTGCTTGGTAGTCTGCTCCTCACCTGCCTCGAAGCCCTGCCGGGCACCGCCCTTGGCAGCAACCCGAGACTCCGAGACAAACAGCTTGGCTGGGAAGAGCGGCTCCCTGCCCGCGCCGGGCGGCCGCTCCTGAGTGAGCTGGCGCTCCGTGCTGGCCCCAGGGGCACCGGGCGGCCGGCGAGGGTGGACCCGGGCACAAGTGGAGGGGGAGGCACTGTGTAAGTGCGGCTCCAAAGGCCGGGCGGGCCAGCTGCGGTGTCCGTCTCTGGGCCGTGGCGGTGTGCTGGGCCGGGGAGCCGAGGAAGCTCTTTCGGTTTAAAGGGTTTTGTTGGCTTTTCAAATTATGTGCCTACATTACTTTGATTACAAATAAAATCAATTATTTAAAAAGAAAGTCTTCAGCCAGCACTTAGAAGTTTTGCATCTAAGGTTTAATAGCCTTTATAGCTTGTGGTTACTAAAATTATCTGCACTTAAATTTACCCACATAGAAAAATACCTTAAGGTTTTCCCCAGTATCTCCATCGATGATTCCACGGCTCTGCTGTAACCTTTGGAAACGGTCAGGGCTTGTGGGAACAGGTGCCCGTCACTGGGATATAGACAGATAAATTCATAAACTCTCATGCAATAAAACTGAAGTGTCCAGGAACATCGCGAAGACTGGGGTGGACAGTGACGAAGGCCGTGCCCTGTACTCTTGCTGTTCTTGTCATTTCCTGCCACCGGGAAGAAACGCCTGGCACCCGCAGCCTCCAGTAGGAGGGACTCGCTTTGGTCTCGGCGGGCGCTCGGCTGGCTTTCCCGCAGACGCGCGTTGGAGGGCGAGGCGGGAGAAGGCGGCCAGCCGGGTCCTCTGCCATGAAGGGCGGTGGAGAGCGGGGACAGGATCCCACATCTGCGTCCCCCGGGCTGGGCCCCCGCGGTCCACCTCCGCCCGGACCCGGCTCCTGCCAGCACCTTCGCCTGACGGAGGAGCCACGCCGTGGCCGGGGCCCTGCACACGCGCGGGGCTTTGGAGCCCCGTGTCCCTCCGCCCCTGCCCGCCCTCCCAGCCCCGCTGGCGCCCGGCTCCCGCTTCAAGGCTGTGGGCGTCGCTGTGAAAGGCAGGATGTGAAGCCGCAGGAACCTGCGGCCGAGCTCTTAGTGGCCGCCCGGGTGTCCTTGAGCTGAGTGCCCAGACTAAAATTAAAACTCCACGTGAGGGGTAAGCATGAGAGAACTATTTTGGGTTAAAAAATACAGTGGGGAGGATTATTCATATTTGAAACATGGACAATAGAGTTAATCTGCTGATAATCTGAAAAAACATGTAGACAAGAATGTAGCCACTTGCTTGTTTTATTTAAATCTTTAAAAGGAATTTATCTTAGATTCTTATAGATGATTTATTTAAGTCCATTATGTGGTGAATTTCAAGCATATTTTTAAGCATAAAAATACTCAACAAAGTAGAAAACATACAATTTGATGGAAAGGCTTGGCAAACAGATTATAAGAGAAGGATCTCAAGGAAGGCCAAGTTTAGAGAGATAATTCAGAACTATTTAAATGCCCAAGACGAGACTAGAGCTGAAACTGAATAGAAATAATAGTCTTAAGACACACACACACACACACACACACACGGTAGCAGGGATCGAACTTAGGTCCTTGTGCTTCCAAGGTAGGAAGACACCTATATTTTAGCAAGATAAAAATGACATTACAAGGAGTAATGAAGACTGTCTGGCTTGGGAAGTGGCTTAGAGGTAAAGCGCTGGCCTAGCATCTGGGAGGCCCTTACTTTGACCACTTGCACCACCACCACCAACCAAACAAATAAATAATCAAAAAATAAAGACCTTTCTAGGACAAATCCAAGAAATTTTTGAAATCAAAGAAATCTGAGGATTAGCTTAAAGAAGCAGTGCAAATTCCAGGTCCGTAGGGAAATGGGAAACAGAAATGCACTCATTCGCTAGATGCCGAATACATCGCAGTGGCCACACTCTCGCAGGCGACGTGCAGGGAGACTCTGAGGGCCACAGGCCCTGGGCCGCGGCGTGCTCAGAGCTGACGAGATTCCGCGGAGGCAGGAAGGCGAGGCTGCCTCCCAAGGGACCCCTGGTGATGAGCAGGGACGCCTAGGAAACAGGTACTAGAAGAAAGGGATGTGGATTTGAAAGGCTCCAATAATTTGTACAAATCAAGCTTTTCATCGTTGATAAATATGCAATTTATATTGAATTTTATATTAAAACGGGGGTATGAATCACTTATGTTTAAGGCCCAACAAAATCTTTCCAATTTTAGTATATGTGCTGCCGAAGCGAGCACGGCCCAACAAAATCTTAAGCCACAGAATTGCTTAGAGACTTCATTGACTATTATAATTTTCAGTTGAACAAATTATGAGAGCGGAACTTAGAAATTGCAACAATTCCTAGACAATTAGTATTATCTAAATGTCTATTTAATAACCTAATAATTTTCTAAATATATCTGAAAAATTAAAAATTTAAATGGTCATTTGCACTCCAAAATGAGCTTTTTTTGCAAAGGGCCAACTAATGCAGGCTGTGAGGGTTCGCTGTGCCCCGAGGGTGACAGCCCCTCAGTGCACCAGGGTCCTGTCTCCCAGGACTCGATGTGCGAAGCAGACTTCGGACCTGCTTTGCCCCCGGGGTCAGTGTGCCAACCTTGAGCTCCAGCTCCGGGAAGGCCTGCTGTTCACCCTGGGGGCCGCTGACGTTTCTGGCCGTGCAGCGGACTCCTGTGCACTGCTGTCCTGAGGCGCCTGGCAGTGGCCGCGTTCCTAACCGCCCTTCTCCCCAGTTCCCGCCCCGTGACGGCCAGTGATGTCTCCACGCATCTCCAAGTGCACCTGGGAGACAGTCAGCCTCAGGCGAAGGACATTGACTTAGATTAATAGAGTTTCAAAACATGTGCTGGGCCGTGGCGGGCGGCGGGGGCTGGGCGCTTGTGTCTGGTGAACTGCAGGGCTTTGGGCTCCCGCAGTCGCTCTGTGACTCAGAAATGCAACTCCACCTCCGTGTGTCTATGATGACTTCAGTTTCCTTTACAAATACTAGATCCATAGCAACGGTGTGATGTGTACACTGTGTAGAGTGAGGCTCCCCTGTTTGTCGCTAGGGCACCTGTCTGCTAAGTGTGACACTGCGTGTAACCACCCACCTCTAGAAACCTAAGGAGTCACCCAGGTATACTTCCTGTGGATACACAATTGCACATCTGGCTTTTAAAACCTCAAGAACTCTGAGAAGTAGATTCTGAGAGTGTACGTAGAAGACCTGGATCCTCCTATCCCGAGCCCTAATGATCTAACTCAGGATTCCTGGGATTCCGCACACACAGGAACAGGGGGCTACCACGCCAGCGCTGGACTGGCCAGGATCGCGCACTGTACCGAGAGACTGTAAAACACGGCTGGAGAAAAACGGTCCTCAGAGTCGCCCGGCGAGTTTCTTGGTGCTACATTGTTCCAAAGGCTGGAGATGCGTGGTTAGAAAGACTCTCAGGGATCATTTCCGGGCTCCTTAGAGATTCAGAGGGGAAAGCAAAGGCTGTGGACTCTTCGGCCAGCTTTATTCCTGATATAAGAAGAAGACGGTTTTTCCGAGGTGCGCTTCACTGTAGGTCGGAACAGGACAGCCCGAGGCAGTAACTCCTGAGGGTGCTTTGCCACAGCGTCCCGGCGTCTGGGGGAAAAGGCAACTTCATCACGCTTTCTAAATTCGGCTCAGCTTTTAACAACCCTGCCATTTAGAGGCGTTCCTAGCACAGAAAACTTAAAAGCTTTGTTCTTCTTGCTCTTAGAAATGTCCTTTTATAATAAATCTTCACACATTTGACTGAGGAACTCAGAGCTCTCAATTCCTTAAGTAAATAAATTAGACATAATTCAATATTTGATTATAAGATTTACAGTTCTGCCCTTCTGGTTTCTCAGGTGAGTGCTCCATAATTGAGCTCAAGCGAACAGCTCCATTAATTCCGATCTGGGTGCAAAGTGAGCCCTGGAAGCCCAAGGCTGCTCACACACAGAGGGAAAAGCACAGGCCCTTGCTTAAACCTTCACCCTTTGTGCATGGCTGGGTTTTCCCTAAGGCCGTTTATCTCCGGAGGAACCGAGCACTCTGTTTGGTGACGGTCACGTCGGCACGACGTTTGTTTCTAGGTGGGGTCCACCCCACCCGGATACATGAGCTATTGTCCTTGAACTGCAGGCAGGAGGGACAGGGAGGGGGCTGCTGAGCAAAGCCCTGGAGGACTCTTCGCTGGTTCTGCAGCGGTCTTAAGATAACACCTTACGCAGAGCTCAACGGCTTGGCCAGGCCGGGCACAGCGGTGTGTACCCGTGGTTACGCGGGACTCTTGAGACATCTGGGAAAGTCCATGGCTCTTGGGCGTTTGTCCAGAACACCATATTCCTTGACACGCGCAGCCACCCCCGGCATCTGGTCACGCTCGCCCGGGCCCGGTGACTAACTGCCCTTGCCAGTGTGGGAGTTCAGGGAAGGAAAAAGCAAACTTACCGAAGGAACGCAACGGGAGGAAAAGCTCCCCGCTCTGTGCCCACGGCCCTGGTAACAATGACTAGGGTATTTTTAGCTCAGAAGATTTTGCCTGGTTACACAGCCTGTCTCTTTTCTGCGGTTAATAAGAAAAGGCCCGTAATGAGAGCCAGGTGCTAGGGCTAAGCAAAGGCAGGTTTCTTCTCCTGCCCAAGAAAAGCTCAAAAGAAGCCTCACGAGGAACTCTGGCCTTTAAAAGTTTTCTCTCCTGGCTAATCACATTGCCGGTTGGACTCTCTGTAAGCCGGAAGGAGCGTGCACGCTTGGCTGATGGCTCCTCCCGGGCGGTGTCCATCTGAAAGGATCTGCCACAAAAGCACTGTTTCCAGTGAACTAAAGGCCGCACAGTGCAATTTATGTTTCTCCCTTAACCGCCTAGCTAGGGAACCGAGAACACAAAGTCTCATCGGCGCTCCAGGCGCTGCTCAGCTGGGGGCTTCCTGGAGGGGAGAAACGGAGAAGCAGGGGTGCAAATGCGGGTGCGAGAGCACGATCCGCAGCTTCCCCGCACTCTGCTCGGTCTTCCCCGGGTCACGGAGGCCCCGTGCCATTTTGCCGCCTCGATTCAAGAAGAGAAAATGCCAGAAAAGCAAGCTTTTAAAATCACGTACACTCCCAGATCCTGAAATATTGGCCACTGTGAAACGAGGATGTTTATGTGAAAAACTGAGCCTGAGAAAAGCCGAGGCGTTGCCGCCTGCTCTTCTGAAGCCTCACCGGCCTGTGCACACCGCTCCGGCCTCCGAGCCCCGGCCGGTCCCCCGTTCCTGTTCTGTTCAGCCCGCGCTCAGACCCTCCACGGCGAGCGCTCCCCGGTTTCCATTCCATCCTTCTTTCCTCCATGTATGTCTTTGACGTAACCCGGCGAGTATTTTAGACAAGGCCCACGGAGCCCAAGGTTTGCCCGGCCCAGCCCGGGCCTCCGCGTGTCCCCCTCCTCCCCGGAGCTGTGACCTTCACCACACCAAACAGCCTCAGTTTCCCAGTGCTCTTCCGGTGTCCGCTCTGTGCGGCTGCCAACTTTCTCCGGCGCCGGTGGGGTCCGTGTGCCCCAAACTTTCCCCGGAACACGGCGGTCAGCCTCCAGCCAGCACCTCCGATCGACTCCTCCTGAGGTGCTGTGCTCCGAGGGGCGTCTGGAGAGCCGCCGCCGCCGCTCCGACCTGCACCTGTCTCCCTCCCTTCCGCTCCGCTCGCCAGTTCACCTTCCTCTCTAGCGCTCAGGCCCCTGGATGGCAGGAAAATTTAGTCTGTTTAATCTTGAAGCCCAGCGCCTGACACAGCGTCTGTGACACAGACGATTCCAGGAACTGGCGGCAAGAACGAAGGGGAGACACTCAGTCCTACGAGCTGGGTTAGCTGTCCGTCCCTGATGCCCCTCCCCGGTGGCTGCATCGCGGCTTCCTCCGCCGTGCGCCTCTTTCCGCTCCCGGTGAGAGACGCACATCCTCCACCCCAGGTTCCGCACAGGAGTGCTCGAGCCATGCTGGTGACCAGGGGCTCCTTTGCCCTGACAGAGGGGTTCGAATGTCACGGTGCCCAGGACTGAGAGAGCACAAGCTGCGAGAGTGGAGGGCAGGAGGTCGTTCCCCGTGGCACGAAGCAGGCACAGGGGCGGGGCCGACTGTGCCCGCCAGGCTGGCAGGGCTCAGCCCCGCACCACGGCCGCGATGGCCCCTGATGGAGACGTCGCCGTGGAAGCCCTTACATGGCATCTTTACTCTAGAGAAACTTTATTTTGTGCTGTAAGTACAGTCACTTAAAAACATTGTTTAAAGAAACCAAAAGGTAGCCATCGACCTTCCCTTCCATATAAAAGAAACAAGAAGTGCACATATAAGCAAACAAAGAGGAAAACCACAGACAAAAAGGGAAGATTCTCCTTGGGTCAATTAAACCAACGCTTTAATCAAAGAAGTTAAGTAATGTCTTCGTGTGTTTACGAAGCCATCAGTCTGAGTCACCTCAAGACCCACATGAGTCACGTCGTCGTCCAGAATATCCTGCAAATATTTAGATCGCAAAGGGTCGCGTACGCCCTGCTGTGAACTCGGAACCACACCTTCAACACGCTGCTGCTGAGGAAGGTGCCGATAGACTCCACCCATCCGATAAACCACCTCCATAGGTAGCAAAGAGGTAGAAAAACCGGCCCAGCAAGCAATTAGGAAAATGGCCTTAGGGGTCATCTAACCCAACCCTCCTCTGTCTACAAACTGAGAAAGAGAGGAACATGGTTCATTCTATAAAGAGATGCAAAGTGAGGAACCTGTTTAGGTCTCCTAAGTCAGCATGCACGCACAAGTATGCGTGAAGCGCTGACAGAGTGCGTGCGCACAAGTATGCGTGAAGCGCTGACAGAGTGCGTGCTTGAAGACGTGCGCACAAAGATTTGCTGTCAAGATTAATTCAAGTTGTTGCTTGAACACCAAAGAACAAGATTCGAGAATATTTCTATTAGATAAAATTTCAACATATTTCTGGACAACTCAGTATATGTCATATTACAAATATTTTTACTCTACAGTCGCTTTTTAAAAAGTTTTTATCTTTATTAGTACGTTGTACATACACCTCGTGATCACACTCAGTATTGGGAATTTGTGCCAGTACAATCGCTTTTACAAAAGGATGACCTGTTCTTGCCTTCCAGGGGCTAGGGAGGACGCCTTTGGGTTTTCATCTCCAAGCGTGGGTGGAGGGGCGCCCTCTTGTGTTCGCTCGGTGGAATAGATTTTTTTCTGCCTTTTATACTCCCCTCCATGCCGAAGAACTCCTGGTTCCTCTCTAGAGAAACAGGAATCTGAAGCAAAAAATAGCTATGTTGTCACTCGCTTCTGCATCCTGTGTGTGCTGAAGATAAATCAATGCATAAATGTAAGAAGTGACTCTTTGTATTCATTCCTGGCTTTGTTTGCAGTATGCAGCATGCAATTCATTACCCCTCCATCCAAGGTACACAGAAAGTGTAACTTAAGCAAAAGAGAAAAGAGAGACCACTCTCTTTTGTACTCAGTACTCACGTGCATCGTTTAGCTGGGTTTTTCCCGGTGCTCGCTGGCCAGGCTTGCTCTGTCCCTCAGGGCCTCAGCATCGATGAAATCGTTAGCGCATGAACACACACAAGTCCTTGCGGAGCGCCCGGTTGTCACGAGGCAGCGCCAGTAGTGTGGGAAGGGGAACGTAGGAAGCCGTTCGCCCTTGAGGCACTCAGGGGCCGCGTGTGCGAAGACAAAGGGCGTGCTCACGGGGAAGTAACGCTGGCGCACACGAGCTGCTGGCTGTCCTGGGCGTGCGGTGCCAGAGCCCTGCAGCGGCCACGGCCGCCAGCGGTGTCCACGTGTGCGCGTGCATGGCACCTGCGCCTGGAACGGGAGCAGGGTGTTAGCAGCCAAGCACGGAGTTAGGGGCAGGATCCCATGGACGAGACAAGACAGACTGAAAATGGGGTGCAGCCCCGCGGGGCCGGGCTGTGTACGGAGCAGCTGCAGGCGGGAGGCAGGGTGGGCTGAGGCCGGTTGGAATCTGCATCTCTGTTGAAGCCGTGCGGCACACGGCCTTCCGACCGCCACGTCCTCGGCATATGCGCGGCGAGCGCACGTGCTCAGCCTCATTCCTAGCACCCCAGTCCTTAGTCAGCCGGACAAACAGGCCTGGAAAAACGAGCAGACAGTGGGAGGATGGGGTTCATAGACAGACGCACCGCACCCCTCCGTGACACGTGGGTGGAGTGCCGGTGGCCCATCTACTGACTTACCTGCTCTGAACTGTGCTTGGCCGGAACTTTCCCCAGGAACTTTCCCCAAGCAGCATTTCCAAGTTACACTCAAATATTAGTTATTTGCATCGAGGAGATAGAATTGTACAACAGACAACCCAATTGTCCTTTTCTTCAGTTTTTGGAATGTGTTACAATGGGCATTTGAAGAATAAAATTCATTCTTCTCAATTCATTTAAATTTTCAAGCTCATATTAAAAATCAATATGCTCTCCCTTACAAACACACCAAACTGGTGCCGGGGGTTGTTTCTGAGTGGCCTGTGGAAGGGACGGCCCGCTCCTTTGAACAGACTCCACCGAGTTCTGTCACATTCGTTTAGTCACATTAGTTTGCAGAAATGGAGCATTCCTATGTGAGCGCCAGGCCCAGAAACGCTAGTCTCCTCCTCCGAGTCTGTAGCTTGGCTCTGCTCGAAACTCACTCGGGCGGAACTCCAGTCTAACAACAAGTCCGCCAAGTCCTTGAAATGGTCCCGGCCACAGCCCCCAGCATGGCGCCCACCGTTCGCATGAGCGGATCATCCCAGTCTCCTTGTACCAGTGGTGCAGGATTCTCGGTCACTCCCACGCTCCTCAAGTCTTCCTCCACCTTGAAAGGGCTCTGAGGCTTCCTCTCTGGCAGACAGTCTCTAGGGTTGGCCTGCAGAAACACAGATCCGAGGGAAAAGTTGGCTAGCAGCATTGAGGAGAAAGAGGGAAAATTTTAGACATAAGCTCAATATATTATTTATCTTCTAACAAATATCAACTCAGATGACTCTCGTAGTGAGCCAGGTGCTCAGTGTTGCCCGTGGTGCTGTTTCTCTCAAAGGCCTTTCTCCACCTAACATGGCGACGGTGACGGCTCTTCTGTTATTCCACTGTGGGCACAAACATGTGACTCTCCTTAAACAGCCCACAGCAAGCGACAAGACACCAGAACTCAGCTTGATCCAGTCTCACGCCAAGCCTCCGAGCTGGGCCGCCCCAGTGGCCATCTGTGATTTCAGC